>VZTL01038781.1:69450-80829 GCA_013400535.1 Scopus umbretta
ACACGCAGAGCCCGGGCCGTGGCAACTCTGCGGCACGCAGGAGTCGGGCGTTTTAGCAAGAGCAGAAGCCGGGATTTTTTAAACTCCTATTTTTTTATTTTTTTTTCTCACTTCCCCGCAGAATCGGTGGTTTTCTGGCTCCGCTCGTGGCAACAACAACCGACAGAAAAACCCCACCAAGGCTGCAGCGGGGCTCTCGAGTTCCCCTCTTGAGTTGCCACCGCTCCGCGTCGCCCCCGCCCCTTCCACGCCTGTTCTCCCAACGGGGTACCTCCAAATCTCAGTGGATGTGGGGCATTCCCTGCACACGCGCCAAGGCTCTCTGCCCCGCTCCCAGCGTGTCCCCCCCAACCCGGGGAACACGGTCGCGGCTGCCCACCCTCGACGGCGGCTTGCCAGGTCCCTGCGCAGCGGTTTCCTAATTTGTAGCCTGCTGAGGAGACCCAGGAGGCGAGGCAGGCCACCCTTGTGTTTCGAGGCAGGCTGATCCTAGGCAGGAGGTGTTACTGGCAAACTGCAAAGCTTAGCTTAACCCTGCCTTAGGCACCTCAGTTTTTATGTGTATTCATAATTTTTCTGAAGTCACCCACGGCAAACCTTTGAAGATCAACCTAATACGTCTAATTTATATCACATATGCGACGGTGGCATCTGTGGCAATAAATTGGAAAGAATCTTCATGGATTAATAATTTCTAAGACCATCGTGATCCGACCTTGGGCTAAAAGGCCTCAATCAGTAATCTCATAACACTCACTGCTTTACAGCCTTTCCCTTGCAATGACATCCAGTGTTGACTTAAAGACATCAGCAACAAAGAGCCCACCACATGTCTTGATAAATCATTTCAATCATTAATTCGTTTGCCAAGAGGTGCATCTCACATTCAGTAACAATTTGTCGTATTCCAGCTTCCAACCATCGGTTCTCACCAGGCCTTCATCAGCTTAAGGGGACATAGTACCAGTGATCTTCTCCCATGCACATGGGAGATGAATCACTGCAATTTGCTTTTGTAAAATAATACGACCGACTTTCCCTCACCTCAGGAATCATTCCTGGAGGCATTTCCAAGGCACCTCTCCCTTTTTCCACTTTATGTGTGAATTGGCCCTTCTGACTCTGCAACCTGTCAGCACTGGGCCAACCAGCAGCAACCTCAGCACCTCCCTCGGCACCAGCTGCTTCCGAGGGCCAGGCAGGTGAGGAGAGCTAATCCCTGTAGGCAAACCAGCCAGTTTTTTTCTCCTTGTTGGGCTGCCTTTTTATGGAATAATCTGCCCCGCGTTTTGAATCCATACTCCCTAAAAGCATGACCTACTTCTTTGCTCCTGTGCACCTGATCTTGCATTAGGATAGATCAAACCATGTACAAGTGATTTGTACAAGTGTTTGTACAAGTGATTTGTACAAGTGTTTGTACAAGTGACCCGTCCAGCAGTTTCTTTGTCACCTGCAAACTTACCAGTAACTTCTTTTCCTCCAGAAAATTGATTATTGTGACACCAATTTCCTAGGATACCAACTGGAATAGGTGCCATACTGGTTTTGTATAATGTTATTTTTCATCAGAATTTCGTATGCTAAGTGATGTTTCACCATTCTCAACTTCATCTGCAATAGATACCAAGTTTATTTGTCAAAATCTGTTTCACAGAAAATCATTCTTCACTGCTTCTTTCACTTCTTCACTTCCTCTATCATTCCGTGATTTTCTCCAGTACTTGGCTACCAGGACTACAGCTACTTGGATCACTTTGGTTATGGTTTTACAATGTTGGCAGCATATTAACACACACACTCACACTGTCTCTGGGGTGTCATTAACTTTCTAAGCTTGCTTTTTTTTTTTTTTTTTTTTTAGAAAAAAGCTATTTCCCCGTTTTTGAGAACTCAGTCTTTCTGAAAGAAAGCTTGAGTCCAAGGTATGTGCTACAACAGAATTAATACCTTCAATATTATTAGCAGCTGCTTGGCATCCTTCTTTGTTACTGATGTAGCAGCAAATGCCCCTTTGTTATTTTAAGAATCAAATGCATCTCCTCACTGCGGGTTGGAGTTACTGCACAGTTCCATTCAGCATAAAGCTCGAGGCTTGCCTCCGCGTGGGAAGCAGAGCCCAGCCGCCGGTGGTGCCGGCGCAGTGCACTGGGAAGTCAGATGCTGGGGAGGTAGGTCAACAAAACACAACAAAGTGCTATGTCATGGAGCTAACACTTACCACGGAGTACAAAAACAGTTCCAAAAGTAGGCCCAGGAAACCAGGATTTACCCCTGTTTGCCCAGAAAGCGAAGGCAGACTTTTCAGAGGTAGTCGCTGATGATACCTTCTTCATTTTGGGGGCAGCTGGCAGGAGATCCTTTGTATGCATCCATTCTGTGCATCATTCTGTGTGTAACGGGAACCCTGGGGTGACAGTTCATCCGTATGCACATTTCTGGTTTGAGGGCGACTACCTTTGGTCAAATGTATCCCAGCTCCTGTGTCTGAACTGCAGAAGTCTGGCGGATTGCTGGATATCATTGAAACCAAGCAAAGCTACACTCCAAATGATAGTATTTAATAATGTGATACTTCTGACCTCAATCGTTTTGTTGCTGCATTCCCTGTCAGTGAAACAGGGGTGCTCTCCCTTCATGGTCATACTGTCAAGATAGAGCAATAAATATTTGGGAAGCACTAAGACACTGTAACATTCAAGTCCCATTATTAAAAAAAAAAAAAAAAAAAAAAAAAAAGATAAGAAAATAACCTTTATTTTTCAGGCTAGGGATTTACTATGGGGAAGTAAATAAGGCCATATATTGAACAATGAGGATTAGGCAAAGTAAGCCTCTCAAAATCCTTCCTGTATACTCAGTGAGGCATGAAAAAGATAGTTTCCACATCTTTTGTAAAAAAAACAGGGAACATAATGCAAGAAAATCATGTAATTAAGACAATAGAGTAATAGAAGCACTGCATTGAGGCTAAATTTAGATTTAACAAAGAACTTTATTTCTGACATTTTTAAATATTTTATTTGCAATCCTATCAAAAACTTTCATGTTGTACACATACAAGTTTTCAACATGATGTACACATACAGTTGTATTTTGCAAACCCGACTTTTTTCTAATTCTCAGCACTGAGAAATTTCTTCTTTTATAGGTACTATCCTTTGTTTATGTGTAACAGATGCCCAGGTAACAGCTCATTTTAAATAAAAGGAGACCTACAGGAGAATTGCACCAAACTGCTTATTAAAAATTGTGTCAGACACAGCCGCCTGCCCAGCTGCTTTTTTTTTTTTTTTCCTTAGAAATCCCCAGAATGTTTTGCTACCATGAAATCGGTAAAGTGCATCCCCTAGGATGAAACCCTCTAAAGTAGCACACATCTTTTATCTGTTATGCAAAAAAGGCTTTGTATTTTTATTTGGTGGTCTACACCATACACCCTCTGTATCTATTTATTCCTTGGTGGCTAAAATATCAGTTCACAAGAATTGTAAATCCTGTTTTCTTTGCTTGAAAATCAAATGCCACTTTCTTCCCAGCATGTTACCCAGTCACTTCAGCATTCCAATCATGTGAATCCTTCAATTATATTTCAATAAAAAAAGTTACAGCAAATATCTTCCTGCTAACAAGCATTTCCAATTTCTCACAGTTACTACTAAGTCTTCTCACAGTGTATGCACAGTTAACATTTTTGTTCTTTATATTCGTGACATTTGTTCGTCATGGAGTACCTAATTAATGAATTTCAGGTCTAAGTATCTGTACTGGTATGACTCCCTTGACCACTTTTTCTTCAGCTGCAAGTTAAATACCTTCAGAGCATGTACAAGCTCAAGAAACCCAGAAAACTGATTTTTCCCTTACCACCAAGATAGAAATTGCATCTGCTGCAAGTGCTCTCCCACTCTGGGAGATGGTCTGATGCTACAGGAAACATGTCACTCTACCCGTCAGGCCAGTGACTCACTTCCTGCATCTCCCATCTTCTTTCTTACCGCTTTTGGAGTTAGGAGAAGTCACTGAGAAGTCACTGCCCCATTTCTGTCTCCAACCCCCTTTGGAAATCCTGGAAGTCTCTAGAAGTATGCCATCTACATGTCATTCCTGTCAGTGCTGACTATGTAGGACTGGTCTAAACAGGCTTTGTCTATTCATATAAATGTCAGTTAATAATGGATTGGAAAAAAGATTGAGAACTGTTGATCTAGGCATGGTAGTTTTAGTACTGCATATACATGCATAGTTGTTTTCCTCTGTACATGGGAAATGGAAGAATACTACAATGTTCTAATTCAAACCCAGCTATTGTTGTTGGAGTTAAACTGCCAACACCCCGACAGAATGGGGGGAGCTCTGCTATCCCTCCCTCCCAAGGGCCTTCCCACCTACCTCAGCTAACTCACTAGCACAGTGAAGATTTTGCCTTCATTATGAGCTTATACAGCATTCTCATTCTCAAACACTGCCAAAAAACCCGACAGTTATAAGCGTATATACACAACTGCATGATCCTAACCCTACAGTCTCTCTAGCCATCAACTGCTATGTCTTTTTATCAGGGTATCAGAACAAATCATAGAATCGTTAAGGTTGGAAAAGACCTCTGAGATCATCTAGTCCAACCATCAACCGAACACCACCATGCCTACTAAACCATGTCCCGAGGTGCCACATCTACACGTTTTTTGAATACCTCCAGGGATGGTGACTCCACCACCTCCCTGGGCAGCCTGTTCCAATGCTTCACCACTCCTTCAGTAAAGAAATTTTTCCTAATATCCAATCTAAACCTCCCCTGGCACAACTTAAACCCATTTCCTCTCAGCCTATTGCTAAGCTCAACTTCAAATTTATCTCTCAATCTACAGTCTTTGAGAGCGCCAAATAATATGAAAAGAACATTAGTTTTTGAATTACCAGCCCAGCAGTACCACTGTGTAACTGCCCGTGTTTTCATACATAGGGAATAGGAGCACAACCCCACCAGTCCCGGTGTTACCAACCAACATGAATTTCCCCTTCTAGTAAATCTTATCACTTCCTATAAATATAACAAAAATTGAACACAGTTTTGAGTCTTTGTTTCAGCAGAGCTAGCAAGAAATACTGCTTCCAATTTGTGTTGACTGATGCGTATAGTGATGACTGTTGTTCAGGGTGTTTGTACAAGCTCTAACAATCCTCCATCATAATGGTTTGGTCAAGACTGCACATACAGAGGTTTCAGTGGTTTATTTCTTAGAAGGAAGGTTAATATAGTGTCCTGCTGTTGAAGTGAAAATCCAGTAAGTTCTAGCCCATGTCGAAGACCCACAATGTTGAAATGAAAGGAGAACAGTGGAAGAATAAAAGAAAAAAACTGGAAAAATAGTTACCTGATGGGTTCAAAGAAATATGATAAAGAATTAGGCATCGGACTGCAATCTGGATTGCAATTTTTATTTTAAGTAAAGGAATACAAAGACTAAGAAATAAGCATTTTTTTAATGACAATTTTTTTTTTACTTCAAAAAAATCAGCAAGTTCAACCAGTACTTACAACCCTGAGTTCTCATTTTGGGGACAATACCATCAGGGAATTTATTAAAGGTTAAAGACTCCTTGCATATTACTTGCATTACATTATCCCCTCACGAGGTGTATTCAGCACAGGATACGGAAAATTGGGAAAACATTTATTTTGCACAATTTAGTTTTGTGAAATACTTCTCCTTGCTTAACCTTTTGTGCCTCAACCGTACCAAATATGCCCCATACCTAGGGACATCTAAGGAACATCAGACAAGGGGAAGGGAAGGAACCTGGGAGAACACAGAATCATGTTGATCCAGTATAATGCCCAAAAAAGGTTAGTAAACACTGGAGGGGTTGTATTCATAGCTAGGCAATGAGGAAGGAATAAAATTCATTTGGAGGACAAATTTCGTCATCTCTATCCTAGCATTTTACACGGCATACTGTACGACACCTTCTTAGGACAGTTTGTTCGGTCGATCTCTCTGTATTTAAAAAAAAAAGTCCTTTCTCGTTTTTAACAGAGCGATGGTACAAAATGGAAGAAGGACCCTTCAGATTTCCCAATTTGCACTGCCAGTATCCCATTATTTTAATCTAAGGTTATCAAGAAGCTTGAGTTGTAAGTTTTGGTTTTATGGGTGCTTCATATGGTTAGTGGCAAAGGGGGAAAGAAACACGTGGCTCTACATATAAAAGGAAGATGAATACTAAGAAGGGGGGGGACCTACTGGTCCTTGACTTGCACCATGTGGAGAGTGTTCCTCTCTCTCAAAGAGAGCCCTAGAAGGCCAGATCCAGATGAAGTACTGATTTGTGACTGAAGTCCTCCAATTTTTCAATTTCTGTGAGGCATCCTTCTCTGCTGAGGAGAAGCCCAAACTCCACAGTCCGTATCTCAGCAGGTAGCTCTGACCTCCCTCAAAAGGAAGGCTGAGGATGTTCATCGTGACTCAGATGCTTGATAGAATCCTTCACCCTCCAAACCTGAAGCCAGACATTAATACACTTCCAGTGAGTTGAGAAGAAGAAAAAGATATCAAGGAGAAAAATGGTAAGTAGATGGACTAAAAGGCCAACATAGGGGGAGCAAGCTGGTGACAATGCTACATTCAGTGTCTGCTTTTGAACCCAAATTAAGTCTATTTACCTACCAAATATTCAACCCAGGCTAGCAGGTTTGCTGGTATATGAGAAAACAGCTCAGCTGCGTGTAACTAGAAGCCCAAAACATCAATACTTCTCACTAAACAAGTGCAGAGTGGGAAGACATATGGAAAACAATTTCCAATTACTAAGTTTCACTTGCATACCACCACTTGGTGATGAAATCTTGAAGTCCCAAAACTAAGAAAACCTCATTGACCATGGAGGTCAATGAGAGTTTGGTCATTACAATTGTAATAGTTGGGCTCTCATTAACTTAATAATGTAACTCAGTCAACAGTCAAGAAGACAAAGCAGAAATGAACAGAAAAACCTTGCTGTGTTGCCGAAGCTCTCACAGTTCACTCATGCAGCCACCCAGTTTTGATTTGTGGCTCCACAAAGTGCACACCACTGCTGCTTGCAGATGAACAGAAGCATTACTGAGTGTAGGAAAGGGAACTCGAGAGACCATAAAATAAAGCAGTCTTCTCCCAAGTGCTGCAGGGATCAGAGCCTAAGAGATCAGTGAAATCATTAAAAACCAGTAACTGTAAGAAAAGAATCTCATAGTTGTAGTAAAGACAGTTCCCACCCTACTAAACCACAAAATATTTTATTAATTCTAACATCAATTTCATCAGTCCAGTCCACAGAGACAAAACTTTAAAGGTGCTCACAAAAACATTCCATCTCCATGGGTTTAGAAAGACCTCGGAAGAACCTACATATGCATCTCCTACAGGCGGAAACCCTCCCCCCACACCCTAATCATATAAATAGATATGCCAAAATTACATGAGCTTATGAGGACTCAAAGAAAGGGCCGTACATTTTTTTTATAGAAAACATAAACAAAGGCAAATAATGGTAGAAACTAAATGAAACAGATGCCAAGGCTTCTGGGCGGAAAAGGTTGAAATCTTTATGCTTCTACACATAAGCATATCTCCAGCTGATGCAGAAAGAAACTTTCCTTATGAGCTGGGACCCTTTTAATCAACATTGTAATGATGATGGTCAATGACCAAATACATTGCTATATACACTACCTGTCTGGGGAAGGCAGATCCCACGCACCACAGCAGAAAACATGCTATACTGGTGCAGGTTAAACCCCATGTTTTCAATAGAACTGTATGTGCTGACATGAACAACTTATGTGCTTGACTGGAAAAGGAATTCTCAGGCAAAATGCAAATTATATCTGAAAGACAATTCTTTTTGTACTAGTAGCGGCTGCGTATCATATCAATTATTTGCAAAACCATTTTTGTTTATACAATCATTTTTATATGAACCATTTAGACATTTACAATTTAATGAAAGATAAAATTTCTTAGGTGCATTTTCTCTAACTTCAATTCTGAAATTTGTCAAAAGAATTATTGCTAGGTCTGATCTTGCAAGTTTTAAGTACATTGAAAATCCACATAATGTTAAAGTAAGTTGTGCAGTCTGGGATACAGCTGCCATATCTAGATCCACATGAATCTAAATAGCTTTTCCCAGAGCATCACCTTTAAATATCGTTGCCTTATTTCTTTAAGATGAGAAAATCCCCGTTTTACTCCAAAATCAGACTTAAGCATGATTAGAAACTCGTCAAGAGCCATGAGCATCTAAAATTATCGCAACATTTAATGTATAGTATTGACAAGCATGTGCAATCTGTATGCATCTAGATTGTTATTTGTGCAAAAACATGCAGACCTACTCTGCCTTCACGTGCAAATCCACTCTGTCTTCAGTGAGGGTTTTGTGGTAGTCACTTAAGGCAGAATCTAGCCTACATTTACCTTCTTGGTATTTAAGAGACAAGAAGAATTAACAACTATTATCTGTTAAAAGGCCCAACTGCAGAATGTTTTAGTAGAAAAATAAACATTTTTCAGTTATTGGCAGATAACATTAGTGCAATTATTTTGACTGCCTTACTTTCACACAGTAGATTAAAAAATATATCGTCACTTGTGAAAAGACCTTAAGACACTTCAGAAGCAGTTATGTAGCTGCCAAATAAAGAGAAAAGAGGACCAGATTCTGTAGCATGATATAACCACAGCACTTAGTGCCTTTTAATGCTCCAGAAAACAAAATCCAAGGCTTGTAAACTCATTACAGCTCCTTCTGCACAAAAATATATCACCTGTGTGATTTTCCAAAGGCAGACTAACTGCTGACTAGAAAGAAAACATTTTCATATTCAGCTATATCCTGGACGACATCTGGATCAACTTCTTTCTTTGAAGAACCATTTTTGGTAGTCTGAGTTGGTACAGGGTCGTAATAACGGTGCTGGGTTACCATTGTAAGCGTTTAACTGGGCTTGTACGCACTTCTGGGTGTGTAGATGAAACAAAGTACCGTCCTACAAAACACAGAAATAATTTTTGTTTTTCAGGTCTTAAAATTACAGGCATATCACTGTATTTTAAAAGTAACAGAAGGCATTTGTAACAAATAACTATCACACATACCCTTCTCATGGGGCCATGCAGTGAAGCCAAAATGCCTAACTTGAGGATCTCTGAAACTTTATCAAAAAACCCTGCTCTTAAACTTACATTAACGTTGCTTTAGAGTGATTTGCACCTGTAAAGGATGTGCTAATTTCACTCACTTTCATTGCCTTTTGTCACTGCACCAGAATATGGGCAGGGAAAACCAGAGCCAAGTTACAGGCCTTACACAAATTCACCAACTTACTGCATATCTCGCAAGTAAAACATAAACGTTGTTAGTTAAGTGTAGATGCTGGATGTATCTTTAGCAAAAAATTTTCCCCTTTCTTCACAGCGTATATTTTTAGTGGAAAAGGCAAAATAATCTAAGCGTGCCCTTTGCCTGCAGATGTGTGCGAAGCTAGCTTGCTTTGCTGGAAGGCAGCACAGCTGCCTCAGAGGTGTAAGGTCTGACAGGCCTCTGCAATCAGATTCCCCAGGGAACGTATTCTGAGGCCTCAGGCGCTCCTACTACATGAGTCTCCAGGAACATTTTATTTCCAGTTGACATCACTCACTCCGATCCGGGAGCGCTGTCAACTAGGACAGCGAGCGGCAAAAAGGTGGCGTGTTCAACTGTGGAGAAGTGCCCTGCTCCGAGACCCTTCCTTCCCAGGTGACATTCCCACACGTAACCATTTCCAAAGCCTCTGATGGCCTCAGAAGAAAAACGCCAGCGACTTGTTTCTGACCATAAGCCTGACTCCTCTGAAAGTCTGCTCTTCCACCGTCAGGAATGTCACACTAATTGCGCCTCAAGCCACAGCTTTTGATACCCAGCAAGCTCACAGGCTTGCTGACGAGACTTAGCTGCTGAATGACCTTCCTGTTTCCATCGTGATAATTCAAATTTTTGAATGGACTAATCAATACCTGCCTCATTCAGTTTTGACTCGGTGACCATAAGAACTCAATTCTTGCCAGGCTGCTGGGAAGACTGTTCAAACCTTTGATTATGCTACATCCATAAGGACAGCTTTTCCAGTGTCTAACACTTCTCCACACCAACCAAGCAAGAGAACTGCGGTACTGACACCTCACCCATCACTGGCCTAGAAAGGTGGGACTGCTGATTTTCATTTAACGCAAGATTAGAAGAGGAACTGGAGCAGAGCAGTACGTTCAAATCACACACAGACACAAACTGATCACGAGAAAGAAAGAGGATTTAGCATCTGAAACTTTAGGAATTATTTTAAAAGTTGATGATTAGGAATGAGGTTGAAGCAGATGTATTCCAAAACTGTGTTCTCAATTATTTCCTGAAGTAACTGAGGTTCATGCAATATATGTCATCTTAGGGATTAAGGCATATGACCTTGAAAAAGGTTGTTAACAGTCAGCATTGAAAATGAAACACCATTTATAAAGTCAGCCTTTTAAGTATTTTGTTTTACTCAGTAATACACTGTGAGCTTCAGTCTAGACTAGATTTAGTGAATGGAGAGTACTTTTCCTATTTTTCTTTGGAATTTACTCTGTCACCTATCACTGGTGGTAGTATCTGAGCATGAAATTTGTCAGCCATGGAGTCTGTAGAGTTTAGATGCATTATGCAGACACATTATGTAAATATACCATTTTGATATATTATGTGACCTTTTCCCTTAGCCAAATAATAACACTCCAGGACCTGACCAAGGCCTTAATTTTTCATCAAATTTATTTTCTCTCAGGCATCCAGAAACCCCTTCAGAGATTAAAAACTACTAAACACAAGGTTTTCTAAGATCACATGTTATGTTTATTAATATACTTCATACTTCTCCGTATTTCTTCCCTCTGGGAGTATGCATTAATCTTGAAGAAAAGAGGTACAGATTTGCTGAGTTTCCACAGCCAGTAAGATGTGTCCTGTATAGGGGTATGAGCAGGGCAGAAGACATTTTTTGACCATAGAATCATTTAGGTTGGAAAATACCTTTAAGATCATCAAGTCCAACCGTAAACCTAACACTGCCAAGTCCACCACTAAACCATGTCCCTAAACACCACAGCTACACGTCTTTAAAAGCACCTCCAGGGATGGGGACTCCACCACCCCCCTGGGCAGCCTGTTTCAATGCTTGACAACCCTTTTGGCGAAGTTTTTCCTAATATCCAATCTAAACCTCCCCTAGTGCAACTTCAGGCCATTTTCTCTTGTCCTATCACTTGTTACTTGGGAGAAGAGACCAATACCCATCTTGCTACAGCCTCTTTTCAGGTAGCT
>VZTL01038783.1:0-66491 GCA_013400535.1 Scopus umbretta
TAAATTTATGGTGGGTAGTTATCTGCTAACTTCTTGCAATGATCATATGTCTGAATATAGTTTTAGAAATAAATTTTGCTCATATCTTGATGAAGCCTGTGAAATGTGTTCAGGTGAGCAGATCAGACTGGGAGCTGCATAGTGGGGTTTGAATTCATCTTAGCAGAGATACCTTCTCACATGAAACCAGAACCATTTATTTACGATTGGAGAGCTCCATCAGCCAATGAACATATTGGTTAACATGACTTCAAAACAACTCCAAAACAAGCAGGAAAGCCCTCACCTGTAGGTATTTTGTGACTAAAATGTCTGTCTTTCGCAGAATCAATTTTTTAAAACTCTTCTTTCTCCTGTTGTTGTAAAAAGACTTTTCAAATGTGATTTGGGTATAAGCTGGTGCAGTTCTAGATGGGTGGATGTGTATTCAGCTTTGATTTCTTTCTTTTCTGGAGTTGTAAGCTCTGGCTGTTGTAAGTAATGCAGTGTATAACAATGCATCAAAATACTAGTTTCAGTCGGTTGCCATTTAGGTAATATATAAGCAATAGCAATTATTAAGAAGTTAAGCTGGTTTCTGGAGGTGTGAGGCTGAGACTGGCTATATGACCACACCATATACCATCACTCCTCCCAAAGTAGAAGGAAGACCTGAAGCAGGGGTGAGGGTTTAGATAGTACCTCTTTTTGAGGAACTTCCTTGGTTATTTCCTACCACTAAATTACACAAAATTGAGTTACTGAATATGGTTTTAAAATCCTAACAATTGATTTAGAGGTTTTCCATGAACTTTGCAGCTTCCTGTTAATTCCTAGTCTGACTTCAAATTTCCTGGCAAATAATTCAACTCCTGTATAATAGGTCTAAGTTGGTAGAAGTGAGAGGAGTCTGTAGAGACTGTTGGGAAAGGTAGGTTATGGTGAGAGGTTTTAGAAGTGGGAGGAGTTTAGAAGACTTGAGGAAGGAGGCAGGAAACATTGCAAAAGCCAAGGGAAGAAAGTGGAGAGGAAACCTCTGGAAGAGGAAGCAGGAGAAGATGCACTGTGGTCGGTTAGGAGGTCAAATGGAGGGGGGAAATAAAGTTAAACCAGGAAAACACTTTATTTGTTCTTAGTATTACATAAAGGATATGTTTGGGAATTAGTACAAAATCAAAGCAGTTCTTTAAATAAATGGTGTTAAAGCTCTAAGGCCATAATAATGCATATATCCACTTTTAACCCTGAATGTGGGCTTTGATGTCAAACTGCAGCTTCTGGTTACATTTTTAAAGCTATTATTTATGAATAGTACTGAAAACTAATTTGGGGATTTCCCTTGGCTTTAGACTAACTTTTCTGCAGTTTTTTTCAGGAGAAGTTTGTGTGCTTGGGGGAAGGGAGGATCCAGGCAGAAAACTATCCACTTTTGTATAGAAACATTATGAAGCAGGTTTTTATGCAATAGTTTACTGAAATACCTTCACTTTTGCCAGTAGATGTCACTGTGGATAAAACATACTGGTGCTTAGTAGACAAAGGAGGTAATTTGCTAAATGAAAATTCATCCTTTGAAAGTAGATTGGGGGAGCAACAATTTTTTCCTAAAGAAAGCCTTTTTTCAGCATATAAAAATGGATTTCTTACTAATCAGGACATGTATTTTTGCCCACTGCAATCCTGTATTTTTTAGTAATCTTCACCAGACTTGGGTAAGTTCATGGCTTTCTGTCTGACTTCAAAGGGGATGTCTGTGTGTGAGCATGCTCCTGTTCAGCTTTATTTTGAAAACATTTAGTGTTTGGAGGTTGCTTTAATAAGCACCAGTTGTCGCTACAGCGTGTATGTGCGGGGAATTGGACATGGAGGAAGTGGCTTCATTAAGGTTGATTTGGAGGGGGGAGCAAGATGAGAAAAAAAATTGCCCATATGATTGGCTGGGAGAATAGCTCTGAATTATGGGATCCATCTGTTTCCTGTAATGAATTCATAAACCCATCAAACAATGACCTGAACGAATTGCTGAAGGAAAAAAATAATACACTGGCATGATATGTTTAACGCAGTGAGGCATTGGCATTGTATAATCAAAAATTCTTCTCACATCCAGCACTTTGTAATGGAGCTGCTGTGTTTAATAGAAGCTGTAAATAAATCCTGTCACAGTAGCAGCCAAGAATGCATTTCTGGGCTTAACTGTTTCTCTTCTGGAATGTCTGGTCCTTGAAGGCTTTAGAAATGCAAGTTTTCTAGAGCTGGAGCGGGGGATTCCGAAATGCAGAGAAATGTTAATGAGGTGAATGAAAGGAAAAAGCTGCCATAAATCAGTATTATGTGGCTTAACCAGTTTCTTTCATTTATGCATGTTCTTTCCTTATGTCATAGAAATGTACTTAAAAGCTATTGTTGTAATTGAAATCTGTTAGACTGATCCTATTCATTATATTAATAAAATCCACCTACAATTGCTTGTAACACTTTTTTATGCAGTTGGGATTCCTGAGATTGTAATCATCAAATAGCATATGGAGTAATTATTGGATTTGTTTGGGTAAAATTGGATTAAGAAGTTTAGATACCGTTGAGTACTGATAATTAATACAAGCAAGCTCATTGTTTAGTATATGTACAGCTCTCAGAATGTAGAAAAAGCAGATACCCATCACAAACATCTTAAGAGCAAGCAATCTCAAGGCTTTTATTTTATGCCTTTAATTGTATTTTTGCAAGAGGCTTTTTACTTAAATGTTTTTGTTTTACCTCTTTAATCATGTGCCAATTATGAAAATCACTTTGTATTAAATCCTTTGCCCCATACATTTTAAATAATATTTTTAGCATTAACGCAAATTCAGCCACAAAGGCTACATTTTAATTCCTGGATTTCAAACAGCTGCCCACATAACATTAGCCATGACAGTGTATTACTTTCAGGTGAAAGGGTAGACAGGCTGCCCCTTCAGGGACTGGCAAGATCTCTCTATAGATTGGCAGGTTGGCCCTTGGGGCTGATTAAATGTATAGCGCACAGAGCATCACTGTTCTGGGCAGCCCCTGCTGACCACAGGCACTGCTGTGCTGGATGCAGAAAGTTGCTGTCTGGTTTGCTTTTAGCCTGCAGTTTGCTAAAATACTATGTCTTTGCACATTGTATGTTCTGCAAGGGATAGCTATCATCTCAAAATAAATCTGTTGTAGGAAGGAGAATGTCTAAATGGTTTATAAAGATGCTTTTAGAGCGAATATTGTATGACAATAATTAGGAAATCCAACGTAGACACTTTAAACAGTAGGTATTTCTCACTGCATATCAAATGAAAATTGCTGCTTAAGCATTGCTGAAGATGGCTTTAATAAATAGGTGTTGAGTTTTTTTGAAGAATACAGTCGTATTGTCTTTTTAACATACATTCTCCAAACATTATTGCTGTATTTGAAGTATAAATTTGAAGGCTAAATTCTAGTCTGATATGAAGGTGGAATCTGGGAGTCAAGCCTATTCCTATGATGTTGTTCACTTCTTGCTTTATTTCCTGTCAGTGGTGTAATTAAATCATTATTTTCCAGCTGCCAGGATTGTATACACAGTATTCTTGCAAGAGCTTCCATTTAACTCATCTTAAAGAGATTTTCATATACAAAACCACCCCACATTGCTATGTTGATTAGAGAAAAACAGTATTATTAATATGCAGAAATACTTATGTTCTAAAGTACAGTGTGTTTGATAGTTTGATTTTCTTTGTTCTTTTTTTCTCATCTATGATTCAGATATTTAGAGGGAAATATTGTTTCTAACACTGAAATTAGGTTTCTGTGGCCACACCTTTGTGATGAAGATGCTTTGTTAATTTACATTAAAGCAAAAATGGCTGTGTACTCTATGACTTAGGTTAGTGACTATATATATATATGCATACGTGTGCCTTTTTGGAAATATCAGATGTGATTTATATATTTTTTTATATACATATATGGCACTGAGAATGTAATGCTTTTTAAAAGTAGCCTGCCTTGCTCTCTCAAGTATGTTTCAAATTAATTAGTATTCCTTAAGAAAATCTCAGGGCCAGATAAATATCGACTCTGTTGGCATTGTGCCAGTTAATGGTTTTAATTCTCTTGTATTCTTACTTAATTAAATAGAAAAATCATTTCTTAGTTTAAAAAAATAAGCAAATCAAAGCAGGGTCTAGTTTCTCACTTTGCCACGCAGTTGTCCCTTCCAGCCTTTTTTCCCAGCTGATCAGGACCTTGGAGTACTTCAGTGTTTGATGGCCAGAGCTGAGCTGGCCTGGTGAGACCATCCAGAGTTGATATTTATCTGGCCCTGAGATTTTCTTAAGGAACACTAATTAATTGGAAATGTACTTGGGTGGCAATGTGGCGGAGCAGTCCTCATCCGCACCCGGCTGCCTCTTCATGCCTGTCCCCTTCTCCTCCACTTGCCTGGTGTTCCCTCTCATCTGCTGAGACAAGGGTTTGTGTAGCTAGTCTGTTTCCAAGTTGGAGAAAATTTCTGGCCGAAATGGTTTAGTATTTTTGGTAGATCAGGCTGTGTGTATGGAGTGCTCTTTCTGAATCTTGTGGCCACAGGAAAATGACATACAGCTTCATCCTTCGCGGAAGTACTGAGTACTTCAAATTTCAGTGTTGGTAAATGCTTACATCTCTGTAATAATAATAATAGTAGTAGCAGCAGCAGCTAAATGCTTACATCTCTGTAATAGTAATACCCCAAGGTCTCTAATTTTCCAATTTCTGCTCGTCATCTCCCAAATGAAATGGAAATACACACTTTGTTCAAAACCATAAAAAGTTATACTATTTTAATTATCCTTTCAATTTGTCAAAGCAAGCAAAACTAAGGAGGAGTTGGCTTTTGATACAATTTCAAGTTTGAACAACAGAGAAGGACTGGTGGGAGATGTGGTAGTTGGAGGCCATCTTGGGCTTAGTGACCACAATATGACAAGAGTTCTTGATTCTTGCCCAAGTAAGGAGGGGGCTCAGTAAAACCACTACCATGGACATCCAGAGGGCAGACTTTGGCCCATTCAGGACACTGCTTGAGAGGGTCCCTGTCCTGGTTTCAGTTTAATTCAGAGTTCATTTTCTTCCTAGTAACTGCTATAGTGCTGTGTTTTTGGACTTAGTATGAGAACAATGCTGATAACACGCTGATGTTTTAGTTGTTGCTAAGTAGTGTTTACATTAGTCAAGGCCTAAGCCTGTGTTTTCTGTGCAGCAGGTTTGGTACCTGCCAGACAGGTGGAGGCAGTGATCCGCAGAAGCTGTGTGTGTCCCTGTAGCAGGCTGTCCAGAGACAGCAGGAAAGACATTTGTATCCAGAGGGACTGCTGTTCAATGAGAGGATCAGCTTAATTCGTATTACGATTTTTTTAAAGGCCAGGTGAAATGGTAAAGTCAACAGGACTTAAAAGAGACCCATTAAAACTAATACTTCTTATCATGTGGGTAACATTTATTTATATTGTGGAAACAAAATAGTTTTCATATACATGTTTAATACACAAGTTTGATATTTGAAATTAATTACGCTGCATTTCGTGACATTTTTTATCTACTTTTTTAATTGTCAGAGTCAGGATAAATTGTTTGTTTCCAAAGCTGGTGTTATATCTTGAAAAGGCAAAGAAGGTTTTATGCTTTGCTCTTCAGATGTTACTGATACTTTTAATTTTTTTTTTATTTTCAAAGTTCCTTTTTTTGTCATAGAAATAAGCATAGGTGAAATTGTTTAGGCTTCCAGAGTAAGTCTCGGAGAAACAAAGTGCTGATGGTTGCTGTCAAACTTGGCATATTTTTGCTTGTCCAAGTCCCTGCTCACTTTGAAACCACCCTTGACACAACTACCTTGACACCTGTTCACTGCTTCTGCTGTGGAAGTCGATCAGTTTTCAGGTCTGTTAAAGCCTGGAGAGAGGCCAAGCACTGGTTTTATAGTGTATGTATAAGGACATCAGATGCAGTTTTGCATTTGTTGGACATACTTGTGATGAGCTGGAGGAACACAGTTCTGTGTGTCTAGGGAAGCCCAAAGGGTTTCTTCTGGGTGGCCAAGCAGCTCTGATAAACACTGCCAAGTGAATTGATCAAATTCCTTGTCGTGCCCTGCCATCCCTGGCCAGCGCCGTGACGCTCTGCTCCCGGAACCCCTGCCCGGACTCCCTTGTGGCTGGCTCTGAAGAAACCGGCACTGCTGACCTCTCCATGCCAAGATGTGCGAACAAATTCTGCTACAGACCAGGGAGGGGGCTGGCCTGCTTATTTCAGGCAGGGTTAGTATGGGGCATATCAAAGGTATGCCTGGAGTGCAAATGTAGAAGACTAGGGAGCCCTGAAATGCTTGATATGAAGGTTTAGGTAAAGACCGTGAGAAAACAAAAGTTTTGTGTGAGTGCTGAATAAGCTGGTGGGTCAGGTCTTTTTACTTGTTTATTGGAGATCATTAGAAGCCTGAAAATCTACGCTTTCATGGCTATAGGCGGTGTGATTTGATGTTAATATTAACAATCTTACAGCCAAAACTGAAAAACTGCTGAACTAAAAAGGTGGACAGTGCTCTAGACAGTTGCAGTAGCTTCCCGTGCAGTTTAAATGAGCATTCTGTTCAATACTAAATTGTCTCTCTTCTCCTCCCTCCTGTTTTAAACCATACAGATTTGTTACAGTAACAAATAAAAGGTTCAAATACTGTAAGATGCAGTGTGTTTTGCCTAAGCAGAGAATAACCAGAATTTATCCTTATTTTTAAAACTTAACGCTGTTTTAATTCCAGTAGCGCTTATAGGACATTGTATTTTGTCCTAGTAGTAAAGAAGAGGCTAAAACTCTCGAATAGGAACAGTTGAGACACTGTTTAATGTTTAAAGGTTTTAGACTTGAAAGACTCAAGAAAAGCTGGTGTTACTCTTGTGTGGAAATACCGATGTACAAATAACCTCATACATTTATTTCTTTGCAATGTAAACTGTAGCCACAAATTTATGTCTTCAGCCTATCCTACAGACTGGTCAATACATTTGTTAAATCAGAGAGAAGATTTGTTGAGCTATACATTTCTGTCCTAGTGTGATCTGGTTGGCTGGTTTGGTACCTGTAACAGATGTGCTGTGCATATACTGGGGAATGAGTACTTGCTTTGAAAGACAAAACTTTTTTCACCATTAAAAGTAGTGCTAATGTTGATTAAAATAGTGTTCATTATTTACACACTGGAATCCATTTTGCAGCTGAAGTTGAGAAAGTTTTCCTTCAGTCACTTGTGATACATGGAAAAATAATGGTGTAGGCTTGTTTGTCCTCATGCCCGTTCAGTTGTATTGTTGCAAACGTGTAGCTTAGGCTAAAACTGAAATGTGGTTTACTTTTTTCAGTTGCTACATTTCAGGGTCAGTTTAGAAATGAGAAGTGCGCTGCAGAGAAACGCTTGTTACGTAACTTTGCGAAGTGCAGCGATGGTTCTTATGCTCGCTGGTGGGATATGAAAACGCAGCGTTTTTCTAAGACGCTGCATTAAAAAATATCCCCCTGAAATAGGCTTGTTATGGCAAAAGAATTGTGTAAGTTACCCACTCTTTCTAATGAAAGGAACTAATTATGATCAGAGTTCTAATAAGAACTTTTGAAAACAGAAGCCCCATATTTTTGAAGTCCTTAAAAATTATATATTGAACAAATTGCCCACAAGCATAATTTTCTTTTTAAATCCCAATACATAGAACACATTTGTGCATCATTGTTTGTACAAAGTATTTGCACACGTGTCTACAGATTGGTTAAAGCAAGAGTAACACCAATTTTTACTTGAAAACTTTTCTTACAGCTTTTCATTATCTGGAAAGTTTCCCCCCTCTCTAATATACACTCCTTTTCAATTGAATTAATTTTCTGAAATTCAAATTTCACAGCATGCTACTTTCTGTATCCTAATAACTCTTCCAGTTTGAAAAAAGAAAGTTATTCTGTGCCACTATTTCTTAATTAATAATTAATTTTCCCTGCACATTATTTGAGCATGAACAATTATTTCTAGCCATCCTTTTATTTATTGGACTTTTATTTACTGTTCTAGGGTAAGTGTTCTTAGGCAATGCAGTGGGTCAATAATCCAGAATGTCTTAGAAAGACGCATGCATAGACATATACATTTGTGTATATGGGAGCCATTTGAGTATTGACATGAACTTGGTGTGTGTATATAGATTGCTCTGTCTTCAGCCTACACATTCTTCCCCCCCCATGCAGTGGGTACCACATATTTGTAGTAAACATCTCTGTTGCATGCTGCTGACTTCTGATGCAGCCTGGGAAGTGGGAAGTGCGTGAGATAAGGCCGAGGGGTTTGCACAGCTAAAAAAAGACATGTAGGCTCTCAGAGAGTAGGGTGTGAAGCCTTTATCAGCTGTATTCTGGTACATAAATTTTACAGCTGTACGGTATCAAGTTTTTTAGATGTAGATTTCAACTTGTTACATAAAATGCTTCATGAGGCTACCTGCACAGTAAACTAGCTCTGAGTTCTGGTTGTAACGCTTTTCTATTTAGAATATATTTTATATATTTTATAGTCCATGTTTTGCCAACTGTTGTTTGGGAAGCTGGAAAACATTATCCATTTGCTCAGTTACAGAAAAAAAAAACCCACACAACTTTTCTAATATTAAAGCAATTTTTTTCTTTTTTTTTAAATGCAGTGCCAGAACCTATTAAGACCAGTTTAAGCCAGCCCCAACCTGCCGGTACCGGTACCAGTACTTCCACCAGCACTATTACCAACAGCAGCAATGGCAAGCGTGCGTCTGCTAATGGGCAGCAGCCAGCTGCGTCCCGTTACCTGCCTCGTGAGGTGCCTCCACGCTTCCGCCAGCAAGAACAGAAGCAGCTCCTAAAGCGGGGTCAGCCACTGCCTACTGGGACTCTGACCGGCACCAGCCCAGCACAAGGTACTGGACAAGCAGGGGCAAGTCCTCCTCCGCAGCAAGGAGCAGGTGGACAGCATCATCCCAGTAAGACCCAAACAGGTAAGAATTGAAACCCAGTTGGGATACCAAATCGTTCTTTGTGTAGTTATACCCTCTGCTGTTAGCACGGGTGTTGCAAAAACTTAAGGAATGTTAAGAATTGTCTTAAAATAACAGGACTTAAAGTGAAGTGTATGCTGTTGCTCTTTTCCTTACAGAATATATTGTGTCATTTCTAGGATCCAGTTCTAAAAGGTGTTCTTATTTATTTAGATGCTCAGACCTGTGGGGTCTTTCCCCATTTTTTTTTTCTATGATAGTTATAATGGCTATGATCTTTGGGACATTTGAATATTTCTTTAGTGATCATTCTCACAGAAGCATTGTAAATTGGGGTATTTCCAAGTTTTTGGCTATCATTTTGGCAATTTTAATGTTCTTTAAAGAGAGCTTTGCATATAACTGTAAATAAAAGAGAAAGTTTGCATGTGTTGTGACACTTCTATGTCTCTACTTGCTTATGCTCTCAAATGTTATTTCACATTAGGAAAATACTATTTTGGGAAAAGTAGTTTGGTATCTTAGGCCTTTATACCACTTCATTCCATCCGTCATGGATAGGCACACCGACCTTCTTTTGGCTATTGGAAATAGTGTATTGAGGAGTAAATCTACCTTTTTTCCCCTGAAGCTGCTGATGAGAAAAGAAGCAGCAGCTCTCTTCTTATTTGCCCTTCTGTGCTGGAGATGTGTAACTTTTACAGTGGAGATGAGCTTAGTCAGTAACGGGTATAAATTACCTTTCTCATCACTGCTGTGTATGTATGTCATGTGAGGCAAAGCAGGGAGTGTGCTAAGCTACAGTTATCTATGGTTTAGAGAAAGTTATCTGGACTAAGTCACAAGGGTTTTTTTTGATACCTTGAATATTAGCAATTTCTGTGTGATCTCAAGTGTTGCTCATTATCACTCGTTAATGCTGTCAGGTATCACAAAATTTGGATCTGAACTGTCTGCAGTTTTTCCCTTTGGGCATTAGGGAATGTTTCACTATTTTTGCTGTACTTGCTGCTGTGATACTGAACTCCAGCAGAGAAGATTATTTGGTGTTGTCCTTAGAAGTTTTAGTTAGGTAAGAAAATAATCTCTCTCGGAAATTACAGCTTTTATGGTTATTGAGATACATTTGAAAATATTACTCAACTACTGCCCAGAAACACAAATCTGAAAAGGCAAAATAAAACGATTGTTTATTAACTTCAAATGTTAGGTTTTTTAGGGAGGGGGAGATGTTCTACTTCTGTATCCTCCAGTATTTGGCTTTGGTGAGATGGAAAGTAATGAGTTCCCACCAGTTAAAGCAGCATTCTCATCTTGGCAAATCACAGTTCAGCAGGGATCGTGGCTGACACTTATATGGCTTCTTTCTGATTTGGAAATGTTTGTTAACCATCAGATCAATGTTCTGGGATTTATATATTTTTATATATATTAAAATATATAAAATACATAAATATGTATAGATATTTAAACGTTTATTATTTTATTTCCAGAAATCTATTAATTCTATGGTAGAGACAGATTGACCAACTCAAGTAGCTCAGGCTGGCTGAGGGTCAATATTAGACTTCTTCCAAGCATCGTTTTAGACCTGTCAGAAACATCTTTGATCTTTAAGAAACATACTGTAAATCATGAAACAAAGTCCACCATAAATCATAACATAATTCATAAAAGAACGTGGCTTGTAAAGGTTTAGTACTAGCTGTCTGACTTTGATCTTGCCAGATGCATTTGTACCTTGAGGTTTTAGACTTCTTTTCCTGATTCCTATTTTAACTTGCTGTATACAATAAGCACTTGTGTCTGTAGTTTATCAGCCTGGCAACCATCAGCAGATGTTATACACTGTTGAGTTAGTTTTCTTTTTTACTCTTTTGCTACTTTTCTGTCACTGTTGGAAAAATTCAGAATTCAGTAAAAGCTAGGACAAATGGGAAGAGGAGGAGCGCAGCAGCTTTTCTGCTTCATATTGTATTCCATATTGCACAAAACAAATAACCTATATCAAATTCTTAGCAAAAGTACTACTTGAAAGCAGTTAGTGCACAGAGTCAAAATTGTCAGGTTGGTGTTCACTATGTGAAGTCAAAATGAAAGCTTTCAAATGCACCTGAAAATCTGTGCACAGTTCTTGGAGCAGGGAAGAGAATCTTAGGCAAGCAAAAATGCTTGGCTACGTTTTTGTCTTCTGACAGCAAGAGGTTGTGTTTTGAGACTTAAATGGTTGCATCTTCCTTATAGAAAGAACTTGCTGAATACTAGAGCTCATTTATTTCTCTTTCCAGCAGGTGGAGCATCAGTTCATTTACTAACTACAAACAGTTACAGGAGAAAAAAGATAAATCTATCTAGCTCAGTTTATAACCACAACAGCTGTGCGCGTGGCTGCTTTGTGAGGCTGAGAGAGGAGTATAGCATATCTCATTCCTGAGAGACCTTTGTAGCCATGAAATACGTATATCGACAGTCTTATTTGGTCTGTTGTACTGGCTTCGTCTTCACCTTGATGAGCATAAGGAGCAAAGTAGTAAGGATATCCAGGTGTTGTGGTTTAACCNAAGGCCAAAATCTTTTCATCTCAGCTGTTAGGATTTGAGTAACTATTAGCCTTAGAAGAAATGTTGGAATTCTGTATCCTGAAAATCTCCATAACTTAAGTTAGGAATTTTCCATGAAATTTAATTCAAACTGGGTCATATTTTTGTGAATGTGAAAATAAAGAACTTTAAACAGGAGGATTCTGACTGTGCAGTTCGTTGTCAGAAGGAAGCTGTTTGTCTTCCTCCTCTTATCATCAGTAGGAGCGGTATCCTTCCAATATCTGTCTCTGGTTCCCTGGATATTTCATTTACTAAAGAGTGTTCACGTCCTCTCTGGGGAAGTGAAGGGAGGAACAAAATAATCGAGGTTGCCCAGAAGAGTCAGTGTAGGTACCTGATCCTCATATAAACAGGAATTTCGTCTGTCTGAACAGCACCTGCATTGTCAGAGAGTGATTGCTTCATGAACATTATTAGACATCTTCAAAGTCTAGAGGCAGTCAATAATGCATCAGTGCTTAGGGCTTTCTCACTCTCTGGTAACCTGATTGCCTAACCAGAGCTTGTTAGACCTGTGCTGGATTCTGCCCAAGCAAGTTTCCGTATGTGGCTTCTTTGGGTTCATGATGAACAGTAGTAACTTTCTTTTGATGGGTGACTGGTATTAATCAAAGAGCCAGGATCATTGCATGCTAGCATCTTGTATCCAGAAGACGCTTAATATAAGTTCTTGTCTGTAGCTTTTCTTTTTATAGGGTCATATTCCTTCCTAGTTAACTTGAAATTATGCAACTGCATTCCTTCCAGGCCCTATTTATAACTACCTGGATACAAATAAGGCTGTTAGAGAGGCATTGCCAACCTCTTCACTGTAAAAATCACACTATTTTATCTCTTTATTCTCTTATCAGCAGTCTCTGTTATCTAACTGTCTTGGCCTATCCAAAGCACGCACCAGAACTCTAACTGCAATGTCATGAATTAAAAAGGATGTTCTGCCAATGTAGGGAAAGTGGGAATTAATGACCACTGATATATTCTTTGTCAGGTTTATCATCTGGAAATACCAGTGAAGTGGATGAGAGTAGTAATTTTTTGGTTCTCTTTGAATCTATAAAACACTAACTAGACAAACTGTTAATAGAAGTAATGAAGACATTTCAAATTGCATAGAATATTTTAGAAATCTTATCCCTGGAAAGCAGTCTTATTCATTGTTTACTATTATGAAACTATTTTCTGTAGTACTTCAGAGCATTTTCTGTAGAACAGTTATTTGTCTGGAACTTTTATCTTGAGCTACAAAGCTTGTTCTTGACATGCCCCCTCTGTAATCCTTTTCAGGATTACACTGAAGGAAAGCTGTATCTGTAATTTATGAGCAGAATTCTAGTATCTAGTCCAGTTTTTTATTTTTATTTAAGGATGGAGCTTTTTATGTCTTCCCTCCCCACTTTGTCAACTAAATCCAATAAATGTGGTGAATAGTTACCTTTTTTCATTAAGGTGTGAGGCATTAATGGAATGATCATTTTGCCATGTGATCTAAAAGAATCAAGGTAATTTCTGGAAACTACCATGGGAGATTAAAAATAGCAAGTAATATATCCTTCTTTGTTTCTTTACAAATTATGAAGTTTGTATAGGAGTCTCTGGGCAACCACTGTGTGTTTGATGATTGTAAGAACAAAGATCAAAAGAAGTAATCAGTTTTTCTTGAAGATGCCTTTCACTTTTCTGCAATTCAGCAATGTGAAACCAACATCCATCAACTCAAAAGAAATGTACCATGTCCTGCAGGAGTCATGGTGAAACTCCTGTACTTCTTTTGTATTGGCAAGTGGAGTATTTTATGGAATGGATCCGTAACATATGTTTCCGAAGTCAAAAAAGAAATGAAAGCAAGTAATTCATGCAGTGGTTGAAATGAGAAAACACGCAAACATTGTGGAAACTGAAGAGTTACACTTTTAATTTCTTTTATCTGTTGTTTTCTGTGAAGTGAGAATTTGATGGTAGTTACAGAGATTTATCTTCCTGCTGTGGGCTGATGCCAGATTCTGTGCTGAACTCTTCTTTTCTGTGAAGTTGGAAGTTTTATTTCATCTTCCAAGATTTCTTTAGCTGCAGTTTGTGTATTTATGCTTGTGGCATGGTATGTGCACATTGAAGTAAGTGTTGTGAGCAGTTGGAAGTTGCTGAGTGCCTGTTGTGTGGCCAGTTAACTCTTCTTATAGATGTGTTTGTATTAAACTTTGTTTTTCATAATCTTTTTGGGAAGCAAGATTAAAAAAACCTGCTTACTGTTAAAATCATGTCTGACAATACTTGTTTCAAACATCCAATCCTTTAACTGTGGGTTACTTTAGAGTTCCTTCTGATAGAGCAATTTTATAAAGTCAAATTTAGAGAAAAGTTTTAGGGAGAGATAATATCTCTTCTCAAACCAGTCAATATAGTTGGAAAACACAGATAAGCTTTGACATACAGTTGTTTCATCAGATCTAGCAAAGTACTACTAACCTTCAAGGTAAATGTTTGAACAATTGCCTAATTTAGCTTACTGTACTTTGTGATGACTGTAGGTGAGGCATGTATATGCAAAAGTAGGTCTGTAGCTTATGAATAAAGTCTCATTTCAAAAGTCTGAAGTAAGATTTAGCTTGGTTTCCTGGAGGCATGACAAACACGCTGATTTTTAATGAATAAAGCACATGTGAAAACTGCTTCTACGGTAACGATTTGCCGAACTTTACGTCTTTGGGCCTGTATTGTGCAACTCCACTAGCAGGGATTTATTCTGGATCCTATGTAAACAGTGTTTTTCATATGTAATAGATAAAACACTAAACACTATAAAGTAGAAATGAAGGATTAGATAGCATATTTATTTGCCTTGTTTGCATACTTTCTATGTATATCATTTCACACTTTCTATAGCAAATACACTTTTAAAAAAGTGTACTACTTTGTACCTCGTAGATGTTCATTGCTGTGTCATGGCTGTTGATCTTGAATGAAAGAACTAGCGTGGTGATGTTTCTTTGTAAACACAAGAATTGGCTTTTTCTACTACTTCTGTGGAAGATAACTGTATATAGCAAACACATGATGGTTAATGTGCAATAAAACTCCTTACAGCTTTCAACTTCTACATCGCTTGACTAGGTGTCGGCCATAATTTGCAGGTAGTTCACTGTAAAGCTCATCACTATACACAAGGTTTCCAGAATGTGGCTATATAAAAGTTTTCCTATTAGTGAGATCAAATTTGATGTTTCGCCATTTGTTTAAAAAATATGGACATTATCAGCATTTTGTTTTGATTAAATCTTTTGCCAATAGTCTCATCAAATTAGCGTTGTGAAAGGATGTTCAGGTACCATCAGAGGTTGCATGAGTGGTGATTACATTTCTTTCTTCTTGGTTTTTTTTTCCCTCAGGGCTTTGTTTAGCATTTGGTATGCTTGTTGTCTGGTACGTGTCCTTGGCAATCAGGTAGTGTTACCAAAGGTCACAAGTGACAGGTATATGTTTAGACAAAAGGAAGTTTAAAAAAAAAACCATCGTACAAGGACAAAAATGTGGCAGTTAACACGGAGATGTACCAGTAGGTACTGTCTGGATGTACTCCTGAGTGATGAACATTTTCTGAAATGCAGTAATGGGAAAGTCTGAGAAGTGAGTCTCGGCTAGTAAAGGGTTTTTGTCTCCCATGTAAATTTTCAAAAATTCCGTGTAATGCTTTGAATATAGATAGAGAAATAGCAACCACTGTGTAGCACAAAACCAGGCATTATGAATGAAAAATGATGGTAAAAACTCATCAGTAAACTAATCTTTGGAATGAATTTTTCTGTATTGTGTACGTTATCTGACATCAGGCAGCAGAGCGTGAAAAATACATCTGCTGCTTCAAATCTATTTGACAGTGATTAGAATTTTTCACCAGGAGAAAGAAAAATAGAAATCTATAAAAGGATAAATAACCAAAATGCCTTTGCAGTTTTGCTGCCCTCACTTTCAAAGAGTGGGGCTGTGCAAAAACATCATGACTCAAAGGCCACTGCTTTTGCTTTGGAATCAGTAGACCTGCATCCTACCTCTAGCTTCACTGTAGTCAGCTGTGCTGTAGTGATAGCCAGATACATGAACTGCCCAGGTGTCTGGGGGGAAAAAAATGGCAGGAGACAAAGAGTCTGTCAAGTTGTTCAAATGTGCAGATGGCAGTTTTCTGACAAAGCACATGAAGAGACCGAGTAGCAGGACCTGTCTCTGACGGTGGAGAAGTAAATGGTAGAAAGCACCTATGGTCAAAGTGACTGGGAAATAAGCGTTTGGTCCTTGGGAAGAGCAGAAGGGAGTAATGTCATGTGAAAATTATCAGTAACCTGCATTGATACAGCTCAGGAAACAGGTATGATGCTACAAGAAACAAATAAAAGAAAGAAGTTTGTAGCTGTTGGAAGGAAAAAAAGCAAAGAACAAAAAGACAACATTTTCTTAAGTCCATTAGTGAAAGGAAGGCCAAGGGAACTGGTCTGATGTTCAACAGGGAGAACCATTGATAGGTGGCATCAGGGATACTTGAAATACTTTTCCCTTCAACTGTAAACTAATGATTGACTTAGAACTAAGGCTACAGTGAGTTAGAGTACTTAAGGAAAGAAAATATTTCAAATTGTCTAGAAGTGATGAAATTTGTAGTAGACTACATTGAGGGTGGGTTGGAGCAATCTGGCCTGCCGGCATTCTTTCAGAGTGTGAGAACTAGAAAATAGGAAATAAACCAACCGATGTTAAAAGGTGAGAAAGGAGAAACCGGGGAATTACAGATCAGTGATTGTAATCTGCTAGAATGATACTGGAAAAAATAACCAAAGCGGCTATTTCTGTCCATTTAGAACTGTGCAAGAGGGAAAGAAGTACAGAGCTAATGTGGGTTTGTGGAGAGCAGGTCACGCCAAAGGAGAGTAGTTCCCTGTCAGCAGTGCAGCAGGCACTACGAAATGGGAGGAAAGATCATGTCACAGAAGTCAACCTTGTGCAACCTTTGACAGTCTCTCAGAAGACCTTCTCCTCATGCATGTGTGGTGGTGTAAGTAAGTGGGAAGTATACGATGAAACTGTTGCAAGAAGTGTCATAGCTGCTCAGGAAGCTGTAGACAGGGAGTAGCTATCAGTCCTTACTGGCAAATTGAGAATGTTTTGAGTGAGAGTGCAAATTTGTACTCGTTAATATTCGCATCTGTCTTTTGGCTATAAACAACAGCCTTCATTAAATTTTTTAATTATATCAAATTGGAGAAGAGTGCAAGTGGTGACAAAACTGTGTAATTCAATAAGAAATAAAGAAAAGGGAAGGGTTCTTCATTTTGGCCAGGACAGTTCTGTGCACAAATATGGTTATATGAGTATCGGGCTGCAAAAATGGATCTGGAGTTGGTCACAGGGTAAACCAGATTAATGGTGTCATGCTGTTGAAAAGAAGACAAACACACTGAGGGAAATAAAAAATACTGCTTTTCACGAGGCACTTCAGATAAGGTCTCTGAATATTGTGTCCAGTTTGGGGTATTGTGCCTCCAGAAGGAAGTGAACCAGCTGGAAGAAGAGCAGAGGAATGCACAGGAATGAATAGAGATCTTGAAAACAAGCCTTGCAAAGAGTGAAGGAATTGGAGCTGCTAAGTCAAAGAAAAACTGGAATTCAAAATGCAGAAGTACCTAAATCAGTGCTGCAAGGAAGAAAATAATATGTTCCGTATGCCTGTGATGGACCGGATTAGAAATAATGGGCCTCAATTTCAACAAGGAAGAGTAAGGGTAAACATTAGGAAAAATGTGGCAGCATGAAAGCTTTCTTAAGAAAAGTGAGATAGAGCACTTGGGAATGTGCAGTTTCCATTGCTGGAGGGCTTCCTTGTTTGGCTGGGCAAATGTCACTTAGTGTGTATCAGGAATAGTTCCTTAGATCAGGTGAGTGCTCTGCATGCCCTCTCAAATCCCCTTTTTTCGTCTTCAGGTACCTATAAGGATTTCAAATTTATCAGACTCATGCCCTGTTGAGGCTTCTACAAGACAGAGCACATGGAAGGGAACAGCCACTCATCCACCAGCACGGGCTGGAGTGGAAGCTGTGCTTTATTTTGTGCTCAGACTTCGGTGTGGGCTCTGACTCTTGCTTGGGGTTCTGCATTGCCTTCCGATGTGCCCCTGTCCAGTAAGCACAGTCCCCTTGAATGAGGTGCCTTGAATAAGTACCTGCCTCTGTAAATGGAAGTAGATTTCAGGAAGCTTATTCAATATTAATAAGAAAAATAGAAGCAACATGAGACTGTGTCTTGTGTTCTCTTCCAGTTTTGACATACCATTTTAACAAATAGAAATCCCTATCATGTATAGCTGATACAAAAATGTATAATAATCCACAACAATATTTTGACTTTAAAGTTATTGCAAAATCGATTCTCAAGCTTAGTTTCTAGTTGCATTTGAAATAGTTTTTTGAATGGAAACAAAAGCAAACAGATTTGATTTTCATTCATCTGTTGTTTTTAAAATGAGGTTAAATCTGTCCAGTATTCAGAGACTATTGCAAAGAAAGAGAGAATAAATGTCTTCAGAAGGAAACGAACTATTTGCAGGAGTACCAGTGGAACAGTTCTTGAGCCAAGAATAGCAGCAGCGATTGTGCTTTGGTAGTGAAGTGGCAGCAATTCTGAGAATGCAGCCAAACCTTTAAAGAGACATCAGTTGTGTGCAGTCCAGTGCAGAAGGGTGAAACTGCTCAAATGAACACCTGACAAGAATTGAAACAGCAAATTTAAAACGTGCCCCATTTACTGCATAATTAATATGTATTTGGGGCAGATAGGGGGAGGAGGAACAGCAAGGAAGTGAGAAGGGGAAATAATTGTAAAGGAGTGTATTAGACATACTAGAAGTCTGTGTGTAAATTATCCTTCGATATTTGTATATATGCATTGATAAAAGTTCTCTACATGTGATCTCAGAATTTGTGATGATATTTAGGTCCTGAAAACATGAAGCTGCCCCCCCTTCTGTTCACACTCTGCGTGTTCATGTGTCTTTAAAGAGAACCAGTGCTCTCCGGGCTGTGGTTGTTCAAAGATGGTCCCCCCCCTTCTGCAGGAGGCAGAAAGCACCCGGATCTGCGCCACATTGTTTAGGGCATTTCTTTTCTGCGTGTATAAACAGCAGTGCCTTTGATTAGTACGCTCTCATGTTTGCCACTTAGGTCTTTTTTAGATTGAGGCAGGGAAGTCATTAAGAGCTTGGCAGCATGCCAATATACATCTGGGACTTGGTCTCTCTTTTACCAAGCGGTGGGAGCTGCCCGTTGGGGCAGGCAGGAGGACGCCGGGCAGGAGGACAGCGGGCAGGAGGCAGGAGCTGCTCTGGGGGCAGGCAGGACGCCGGGCAGGAGCCAGGAGCTGCTGCCCGTGCAGGCAGTCAGCAGCGCCCGCGTCTTCTCTTGGCTGACTTTCAAAAGCAGGAGAAAAGCAGCTAGGGTGCTAATTGTAGCTAGGTCCTGAAGTGAAAATGTTTTGTGACAGTTGAAAGAATTTAAAAAGGAAGGAAGATCGGTTTAGTGTCAGCTGCAATTAGATAATCAAAGCTTAAAAATCCTACTCTGTTGATACCTTCACCTAGAGTTAAGGAGCAGAGCGAGGGGAAGGGGGAGGAGGGCTGTGCGTGGAAAGGGCATTTCCATAGCCAGTGCAACCGAGGCCCGACCGAGCTTGCAGGTTGTCTGGGCGCACGCTTGCACAGAGAGATTTTCTTGGCAGCTCTACAGGATGAGGCTCACGCTGTACACAGCCGACATATTGAAGCCGAGAGCCCTGGAGAACGTAGATGCAGGAGTAGAAACAGCTCTGCACACAATGTAGCGTCTCCTAGGATGGTTGGGCGGCTCCTTTCTTCAGGTATTTTATTACCCATCAGCCCTTTTTAGAGCCAAAAAAAGAGAAAGTAACCCTAACCCTGAGAAAATAGCATCTGCTTCTGTTAAATCAATTTATTACATAACATTTCAGAGAGAGAGCAGCAGCACAGCGTCCTAAGCTACTGGCTGCATTTCAGGTTTGATAAAATGGCGTCTTCGCAGTGAGCTGCTTGCTAAAGATATGTTGCACTGAGCAGAAAAATGCAGTTATTTGGCGTTTTCTACTGCTGCTTTTGTTTTGGAGTGGTAGCATTTAGTGGAATCTCTACTAATAATGAAAAATGTTGTTTATTTTTGCTTGTTTTCGTAATGCATTTAAAAGCTTTCAGCATCAGAGGAAAGGAAGCACATTTTAATGTCGTAGTGCAGAAAATTAAAAGGGGATAACAGGCTTTCCCACTTGTGTACTTAACTATGGTTTAGTTTTAAAATAAATAAAGCTGCTTTATTCAATGCTTCCATCTCTTTTCTGTCTTTGCACATTACGTATATGCTATTTGAGATTTCGGCTTCCTAACGTCTCTGAGAGTTGTAGGTTAGCTTCGTAAGTGGCTTCAAATAGATGACAGTTTTCAAATTTGTGCTCAGTTTCAGACAGTGTATGCATAGAGCTGGATGTAGCAGGTAACTTGAAATATTAGCACTACAATTCCCCAGTTTTCTACTTTATTATATTTTGTTCTTCAGAATAGATGTGTGTGTCATATTTTCTTTTATGAAATTAGCCTACATTTGATTTAGCACTTAAAATGTTTCTGGCAATTCCTATTTAATTCAGATTTAGAAAAAATAATGTATGGTCTTTCAAAGATCTGTTCGTGTTGAATTGAAAACTGGTTCTTTTGGGGTGAGAAAGTAATTTGCCCTTTTTTCTTTACTTCCTACTCAGAATCACTAATCTGTGTGACAATTAAAATCCCCAGTAGGACTGTCACTGGCCTTTTGGATTTTTCTCTCTTCTGCATGTCAAAGCAAAGAACAACATTGTAATCTGTCCTCTGGACAGGACAGGACAAGCCAATAAATCTGGTAGTTATTATGCTGACTAACATGAATTGAAAAATAAAACTAGTAATAAGAGAGGGAGCCATCATTAGATCTGATTTAAAATTCGATGAGCAAAACTTAGTAATAATGTGGTTCTCATTAAAAGTTTGTCCCAGGCTTTGCCATTTCGCACGTTCTCCGTATTTCAGTTCCTAAATCAGCGGAATGCTATATTATAGTTTAGGATGCATAGTTTTACTACACACCATTCACACTAATTTTTGCAATGGAAGTTATGAAGATACAGTAACTTTTACTTCAGCTGAATAAAAATGAAAAGAAATATTACTGTAAATTACATTTTCAGAGGAGGATTGAAGTTTTGGGTAAAGTGCTTGTGCAAGCAAAGTATTTTGCTTTTCTAAGAAATGCGTGCAACAGCTTCTCCCATTTCACTCTACTCATACTTTACGTTTGTAATCTATGTAAACATTAAACTGATTTTGCAACTGACTATTCATATTTGTTATCAAACACAGACAAAAATGTTTTCTATTTTTAATCTAACTTGAAGTTGGTAAAGTATGTTGGATACAGTATGTAATAACACCAGCAATCTCCTCCCATCCCTTTAAGGATATTGTTTAAAACCAAAATGAAACCCTCATGCTTATTACTAACACTGATCAAAGCGGTGTGTTTTTCAGGTAGCCTGTATGATTGCAATTTGACAGAAGTTATGTTTGTTTAAAACAAATCTGAGCTGTTATTCTTGGTATTAGATTAATTTTTCCTTCCTGATTGCTGAACAAATATTGTTAATCAAGGGAATCATATTTTATAAAAGATGCATAATTAAGATTTTCAAACACAAAGTATTAATTTAAAAATCAATTTCATTTTGCAGTGTATCAGCACTAGGATTTGCTAACATAAAATACCTGTGGTTCCTGTTCTGATGCTTTGTTTAAAATCTTTGCTCAGTTCACACAGGAAGGATAGAAATGCTTCTGGTGGACTACAGTGCATTTATTTCTGATCTTTGCTTAAACAAGGAGGAACTGATTCTTAAGAACCTTTTAAATGGGTTTCCCATTTCAGTCTTAACAGCTTTGAAAATAAAAGAAAATATTCATAATTTCTATGAAGAGTTTCTTTCCTAGAAAGTGGAAGGAAATCTATGTGTTCCAAAAAAAGCCTCAAAAAAAAACCCCAAAATTCTCAAGATTTAATCATATAAAATATTTTGCTTTCATTGTTTGCCCAAATGTTTAAAGTCCTTATGGATTCAGTAGGACTGTGTTACTAGTTATTTAATTTCTAGGGATTTCCTTTTAGTCTAGAGAAAATGGAAAAATGTCTTTTTATAATTAGCTTCTAGAGACGAGAATATAAAAAGTCCTCTCTTCAGGATCAGTTCTGTACTCAAACTCTGTTATGTTTGTCTAGCAGCAAAGTCACAGTTTTTGCAGCTTTCTCTTTATATTGTGAAATTTTTTTTCATTCTTTTAATTTTATCTGTCCTGTTTCTTACAAGTTTTATAGCAGCAGCCTTTGGTGTTAGAACCAGTTGTTCCAGTAAATATTTGGATGCTAAGAAGTTATTGCATGTCTCTGGTTTTGCTCTTTTTTTTGAATCTATGACTCGTGAAAGGTACCAGCATGATCCCGCTGACTCCAGAGCAGGGAAGGCACCACACAGGTACACTGCTGCTCAAGAGAGGGCTTGCTTATTTTACGTCACCTAAAAAAAAATATATTTTAAACCCTATCAAAGTAACCACTTTCTGATCAGTCAGTGGTTATTGCTGAGGTTGTAACCTGAATCTCGGCAAAAGGAACTATGTTGATGGTACACAAAAGGGAGTAATTGTGGAGCTGCAAACCCTGGAAAAGCAAAGACGTTTGAACTGCATGTGTGCTGCTTCCAAGCCAAACATACTTGATGTGATACTGTCTGGAGTAGATGTGCTTATCCAAGCTGAGGCACTTGGTCATTTTCTACTTTTTACATGGTCACCTCTTGGTCTTTGTAGTTCTTCCCCCTCATTATTTTAATTTTTTTTTTTTCTATTTGTTTCTGTGACTGCTCTTCAAAATCCTGATATCTTATTCAATGAACCATTTTGCTTCTTACTCTCGGGAATCTTTCTGAGCTGTTTTGTCGTCTTCCTCTTCCATTCTCACCCCTTGCCTTTGCTTTCTGTCTCCTCAATGCTCTCAAACTTGATCATTGCTTTAACCACCATCTTTAGGGGAAAGAAGAAAGAAAAAGAAATGATTAAACAAGCAGCTCCCTTTCATCTCATCTTGTCAGTCTTTGTGCCATTTTTGTGAGGAGCGAGATCTGTTGCACTGTACTCTTGATCCTTTGCAAATCTGCACTGCACAGTTACTCTCACTTGCTTTGGGCAGCACCATCATTCTCCCAGGCGTTTGCACGTGTAGCTTAGGTTTCGGCTTTGGCAATACCTTTATATTAGAACAATTATTTCAAGATACTTTTAAATCTTTCTGTCATGTCTGCAATGTAGTGCCCCAAATCTCACCACCCACAGTGTTGAAAAAAATCTCACATAATTTCTTGTATCTGATTCCCTGGTTGCCTCAACTTATCTTCTGGCCTGGCCTGCCGCTGCTTTTTTCTTTTGTTCATTCCTGCTCTGCTAAGAATGCTGCTTGGCTCATTTTTCTGACCCTGTTGACCCTTTTTAAGTCATTTCACAGCCTTTCTTTCCCTTCCATGCCTTATCTGGCACTCTGGTCTCTATTTAACACCCATGTAGCAAACCTGGATTATCAGGTAAATTTTCAGTCTTCTTCCTTAGCTCTGAAATGTAACCCATTGGCTTTATCCAGGAACAACATGATGCTTTCTTCCTTTCTAGCCATTGCATGTAAGGGAGAGAATCCAGGTAAATCCAAGTGGCTCCTTTCAAATTCTCTTTTGGATTTGTCATACACATGTCAATTATTTAGCTCTTTCTGTGCAATGCTAAGCTTTTCCTAGCATCATGAGAAGACAGGTGATGAGCTAAGACCGTTTTCCCTTCCTTTCTCTAACATTTGTACTTTTGCTTCAATTGATTTAAATACATTTTAAAAAACGCAAGATGCAGTCTGTCCTGGTTTAGTGTATTCTTTCTTCATGTTGATAAATCTTCACGAGGCAACCAAGTAATCACCCCTCTTTCTTGAAAAGCTACCGGTGAAATGTGTGAATAAGAAGACTTTGTCAAAGAGCGAGCTTTTTTTTATTCTCAGAACAATTTTTTTGCAGTATTAGAACACCTCTAATTGGAGGTGGTTAGAGGAGCTAATCACACCAAAATATTTGTGATTTAAATTAATGCATATTAGGCATCCACTGGTAACAGCTTATTTGGGAGATTTGTTGCATCCGTCTTTCTCACAAAATATTATTCTTAGTCAAATCATAAAAAAGAAGAGTCATGTTTCTGCAGATTTGCAGCACGTAAAAATCATTGACATCCAAAATTTTTAAATTACGTGTTTGCAGTTTTCTCCCTTATTTAGACAACCAGTTAAGAGGAGCTGTTCAGCAGATCGTCTCTAGTACGTAGGCCTAGGATCAGACTGAATTACTTGCTATAAAATTCCCATCAAAAGAAACTAAAAGGAGTAGTCTGTACTAAAAATCTTGAGGAGAGCAATCAGGTGGAAAGAAAATGCAAAAACTTGAAATAAGCTTGAGTTCTTAGCATGAGAAGTGGTGTGTCTTCCAGTTTAACTTTGTATCCTGGTAAGCAATTAGATGTGCAAGATCTTTTGTTTAATTTTTTGGATTAGCATCTATGTTTGAGGATGTGGTCTGAAAAGACTGTCTTCTGAGTATCTACTACATAGCACTGATTTTCTTTGGTCTGGGGGAGAAATTGGAACTGTATGTGCAAGTGCAAAAGAATGTTTAAACCACATGTAAATAATTTCAGAGCTAAATTTCGTGTCAAAACTGTGTGTTATTTACATATATCTGAGTTTTCTGCTAATATTTAAGTTACAGTACTGGTGTTTAAATATGTTGTTGACACTGAATAGTAAAGGTGGCTGTCCGTATTTGCTCCTTTATTTAGAGGAAGGGTTGAAAACCTAAATGCAATAAGAATTTAGTGTGATGTGGGTGTGTATGTAATACCTCATGGCAGGCAGACATTTTGCATTTTTTATTGGATGCTTGCTCTTTGTGTTTCTCAGAAGAATGAGACTTGAGTCAAAATAAATGGTGGTAAGAGTCTGCTAGATATTGTTCTGCATTTTTTCCAAACTTGCTTTTTAGATTTTTCACATAGATTAGTGTATTTGCTATCCTTATATATCGCCTGCATATTATTTTTGCTAGTTGCTAAGGGATACAAAACACTTTTATTGCTCTGTTCTAAAACTGAATTGTTCCATTATTTTAATTGAGAGTTTTGCCAGATTAAAAAAAAAAAAGAGCATCGTGCTTTATTGTAGTGAGGAAAATTACTGTATTATGTTAGAGAATGTACTCTTAAATTTTAGCAGAACTCAGTGTTGTAACTAGCAATGTAAATTAGTTCTTAATAGAGGGCTTTTGCAGTGCTTGAACAGTGGACTCATTTTGAACCTTATTGGATCCTTTCAGATCTCAGCCACAGTGGATTGGGAGACCATTATGAGAATTCCCACTGGGGACAGCAGCCCGCTTTCAGGAGTGAAGGCAACTGCAGCTGGGATAAAGTGATAATAGACAGGACTGACAAGGAAGCGTGGCCTTCCATTACCGGAGCCGAGACTGAGTCTGCCTCAGAATGTACTACAGACACTGACTCTGCCTCCAACTGTGGCTCAGAGAACAGTAGCATGGCTACAGGGAGTGCCCAAGGCAACTTCACTGGACATACAAAGAAAACTAATGGCAATAATGGCGCCAACGGAGCACTCGTCCAAAGCACTTCTAACCAGAGTGCCCTTGGAGCTGGTGGAGCAAACGGTAACGGCAACTCGGCCAGAGTGTGGGGTGTGGCTGCGGGCTCCAGCTCTGGCCTAGCTCACTGCTCTGCCAGTGGTGGGGATGGAAAGATGGACAACATGATGGGAGATGGTAGAAGTCAGAACTGCTGGGGTGCTTCCAACTCAAATGCTGGCATTAATCTTAACCTTAACCCTAATGCCAATCCAGCTGCCTGGCCTGTACTTGGACATGAAGGAACTGTGGGAGCAGGCAACCCTTCCAGTATTTGCAGTCCAGTCAGTGCCATAGGTCAGAACATGGGCAACCAGAATGGGAATCCAACAGGCACGTTAGGTGCTTGGGGAAACTTGCTGCCTCAAGAGAGCACAGAACCACAAACGTCCACTTCTCAGAATGTGTCTTTCAGCGTACAACCTCAGAACCTTAACACTGATGGACCAAATAACACTAACCCCATGAACTCTTCACCAAACCCTATCAATGCAATGCAGACAAATGGACTGCCGAACTGGGGAATGGCTGTTAGTATGGGGGCCATCATCCCGCCCCACCTGCAAGGCCTTCCTGGTGCTAACGGAACATCAGTTTCTCAAGTCAGCGGGGGCAATGGTGAAGGAATGGGCAGTTCAGTGTGGGGGATGTCCCCAGGTAATCCTGCCACAGGAAACAGCAATTCTGGGTTCAGTCAGGGGAATGGAGACACTGTGAACTCAGCATTAAGTGCTAAACAAAATGGATCCAGCAGTGCTGTGCAAAAGGAAGGAAATGGAGCGAGCGCGTGGGATTCGGGGCCTCCTTCTGGTCCTGGGGTACTGGCGTGGGGCAGGGGCGGTGGCAACAGTGGTGTAGGTAATATGCATTCTGGAGCTTGGGGCCACCCCAACCGTAATGCCAGTAACGGTGTGAATGGTGAATGGGGCAAGCCCCCAAACCAGCATTCCAATAGTGACATCAATGGGAAAGGATCAACAGGGTGGGATAGCTCTAGTGTTACCAGTCCGAATCCTGCCATGCAGCAGGGCAATGAACAAATAAACTCTTGGGCCAAAGCTGCAGCATCTGGCACCACAGCTAGTGAAGGAAGTAATGACAGCGGTGGCAGTCAAAATGAAGGCAGTACTGGGAGGGAGGGGGCTGGAGAGGGCAGGCGGAGAGACAAAGGGATGATAGACCAAGGGCAAGTTCAGTTGCCAAGAAATGACCTTGACCCCAGGGTCCTGTCCAACACAGGGTGGGGACAGACCCCTGTAAAGCAAAACACTGCCTGGGAATTTGAAGAGTCCCCAAGGTCTGAACGAAAGAATGATAATGGAACAGAGGCCTGGGGTTGTGCAGCTACTCAATCTTCAAACTCAGGGGGGAAGAACGATGGGTCCATCATGAACAGTACAAATACCTCTTCAGTATCTGGGTGGGTCAACTCTCCATCGGCAGCTGTTCCAACAAATACAGGTTGGGGAGACAATAACAACAAAGCACCAAATGGCCCAGGGGGATGGGGAGAGTCAGCAAGCTCTACTACTGTTAATAATGCTGCTGCTGCCAAAAGCGGCCACGCTTGGAGTGGGACCGCAAATCAGGAGGACAAATCACCTACCTGGGGTGAACCTCAGAAACCCAAATCTCAAAACTGGGGAGATGGACAGAAATCAAATCCAAGCTGGACTTCAGGAGGTGGAGATTGGACAGATTCATCATCTGTTCCTGGACACTTGGGTGATGGGAAGAAGAATGGATCTGGATGGGATTCTGACAATAGATCAGGGTCTGGTTGGAATGATTCCACAAGGTCTGGGACCAGTGGTTGGGGAAATGGCACAAACAACAAGGCTAATACAGGTACAAGTTGGGGGGAATCTTTAAAGCCAGGCCCCCAACAAAATTGGGCTAATAAACCCCAGGACAACAATGTGAGTAACTGGGGAGGAGCTGCTTCTGTAAAACAGACGGGGTCAGGGTGGGTTGGTGGGCCAGTGCCAGCCAAACAAAAAGAGAACTGTGAGGCAACTGGCTGGGAAGAGCCATCTCCACCGTCCATTCGCCGCAAGATGGAAATCGATGATGGTACCTCAGCTTGGGGCGACCCAAATTACAACAACAACAAGACTGTAAACATGTGGGATAGAAATAATCCTATAATTCAGAGCAGTACCACAACCAATACCACCACCACTAGCACCATTATCAACACAAATATGGTTGAACCTCAGCCATCGCACCAGTCAAGTGCCCAGCCGAACCGGTCCCCGCTGCTTGGTCCAGGTATGAAAATAGTTTTATAAGATACTTTATACCAGTACTGATTACTGAATGCTGTCTGGCCTGGTCAATGTGTAGTTACACATTAAAGATAGAAACCCCGTATTTATGTCATAGAATAAGTTTATTCATTTACTCTGAAGCAGTGTTAACTTCTGTCTTGACGACAGAACCCATGGAACCTGACACAGGCTTCCAAAATCTTAAGTGAATGTACGAAAGGCTTGAGGCAATATCTGGTCAATAATGCACTAGGTCCTTACGTTGTTGATCCGTATTTATTTTGTCAGCTCTTCCACAGTTACATAGCACCTTCTTTTAATTCAGTCATTTGAGAGTTTGGAGTCCTTTTGCTAAGTTTTTCCCTCGTCTTCTGTTACCATTGCTCAGTCTTTGTTCTTGTTTAGACAGTATGCATCTGTTTTCTTTTCTGCAAACCATATCTCTTGGCAACAGATGTTTTTTAAGGGTTGCATGGATCTAGGCTGTTGCTGTTTCTCTGTCTTCTGTTTGTTGTCTTTCATGAAGAAACAGTTCTCTTCCATACTTCAGGTCTCGAGCACGGGTAGTATCCTGGACTTTTATGTGATTCTCGTAAAGCTGGATTGATTAAAGATGTTAATATTCAGGGTGGCTGGGAAAAGTTATTTGAACCTCAGCTGTGTTCCAAACACAAGTTTTTAGGCATCTAGGAATTTTTCTAATCAAAGACAAGGTACTGTTGTAGACAAGCAGCAAGGAATAAAAATGGGGAAAAAAATCAGAAAAATGCTTAGGGGGGAGGTATTCAAATAAAAGTTACTAGTAGCCCTGCTCCATATCATGACCACAGACTTCTCAAAATAATCTGATCTTGTGATGCTCTTTGAAATTCTTCATCTGATTTTTGTCTCCAAGTTTTTGTTTCGTCTCGGTCATGGCTAAATATTGTCTTTTTAACCATGTTTTTCTCCAAGTGGGATTTGTTCTGCTTCTCTTATTTCCATGATTTTTCTTTGATGTTTTGAAATAATTCAAACTTACTGTAATGTCTGTGTAAAAATAGTCTCATGTTCTCTACTCTGGTAAAACGTTTCAACTGTTGAGAGTATCTATTTTAATAAAATAACATGTGGTCCAGAAGGAGAAATCTTTAAATAGGTTTGTACTTGGTCAGTACAACATACACGATCTATAAACCTTAAACTTATTTCATCCATATTTCAAACTTTACCCGTGAAACTGACAATTCAAATTTCTGAATTGTAGTGGAGATATCATAAAAGTGGGTTTTTCATTGGTTTTGGGGTAGGGTTTTGAGTGGTTTGTTGTTTGGTTTTTTTTTTTTTTTTTCTGTTAAGCTGATTTTTAGATTATTACACCTGTGCTTGTAAAACCAGCCATATACAGCAATGTATTGTTAATGCTATTCAAATAGTCTTAACACCTGGCAGAGGAACTGTTCGGAGTCCTTCAGATTTTGAAAATGGAATTTAAAACCTACTGCTAATCTACAGTGATTCCTCTGGAGAATAGATGGTAGCAAAGGAAGGGTTTCTTTGAAGTAACATGTTTATGCAGAGAACTGCTTATTAGTTTGTAACCATCCACTCAAGCTACCACATGTCTAGGTTAAAATGACAGTATTGTGAATCTTGCAAAAATGTTAATTAGAAAGATTCTAACATACTAAAGCAAAACCAGCTCTCGGAATATACTTAAGAATGCGTGCAAAAAAGAGGATAAATTGAGTAGTAGTGAAGGCAATTTAAAATACGGTTCTGATATTCAAATTTATGTCAAGTTGTTGAGGACATAAGTTAGGCCTTTTGTTGTGTATTTTTGCTTACATATGCTTACAGTTGTGTACATAGGTACAGCTATAAAGGCCATACATGGAAATACTTTGAAGGATTATTGTCTAATCTGCAAATGGAAGCTACGAGCTGTCTCCCGTGTCTTTATGTCTTATGCCCATCTTTACTATGGACTGTGCCTGAGAAGGGCTAGTCTTGTGCTTATCTTACACAGAGAGCAAAAAAAATAATTTAAAATGATCCTATTAGTTTCCCCATTCAAAGTGCAGAAGACCTATTTTTAACACTGCATGTAGCACATAGCAGCTGTAAAGCAATATCCTGTTGGTCTTTGTGGAAATTTACACAGACTTAAAATATCTACAAATCATGTCCCATCTGGGACAGCTAAAAGATGAGACAGAAGTAATGAGCGGCTTTCCTATGGTACAGACATGGGCTTGCAGTTTGTTGTCATGCTGTTTTACCTTATTTTTTCCTACTCTAATTCCCTGTCCCGTTGGCTATGCATTTCCAAGCTCTACAGTATGGGAGACAAGAATCCCGTAGCCAGGAGACTTTAATCCACAACCAAGTTTCTTCCAACAACACTTTTCCATGTACAGTATTTCCATGCAAAACATGATTGTGTAATTAAAGGCTGTGCCATAAGGCACAGGTTAAGTGCTCATCTGAAATCTTACAACACTTTAACCAAGTAGTTACCACTGGCATTTTGTGTTCTGCATGGATCATGATGTGCTTTGCCAATCAATTTTATGATTCCATGTTATTCATGGAATATCATGAATAAAGAATCATGGATTCTGTTCCTGGATAAGTAGGGAAGTCTGGCAAGCTGTAAGATGGCACAGTCACGCATCCTGAAAGTAAAGAAGTAGGTTTCAATTTTGCTGTACGGCACTAGTTAGCTGTTCACAAAGGAGTAGCAGTCCTTTTGAGTTTTAAGTTTATACTATATTAGTTTAGAAATGGAGGCCAAGTTACAGTCTTGTTATGCAAGTTGTCACCCATCCCCAGAAGTTCTTATAATACAGAACTTAAAAGCTACTGATGGAAAGCAGATGTTGGTACATACTTGCTGAAAATGCTTAATGCTCTAAGGAGTTTCTTTTTCTATTGGGGAAAAAAAAAAAAAGAAAAAAAAAAGATAGATAATGTGATAAATGTAGTCCTTTCTGGTTATAGGAGCTTGCTTCCAAACTACTGGCAAGTTATTTAGAAAGATGAGCAGAAAGTTAGTGGGTTTGGTTTAGATTCAATTTTTATCTACGTTACTCGTGCATAATTCTTACTGGCACTTTCAACTGTTGCAGCTTTGATACAAGGGGAATAAGAAGTGAGAAGAGGTTTTGCAAACAGGGATGATTAAAAGAGAGATTTTTGGATCCCAAACGGCACGGGACTTCCTCCAGACACTGGAGAGTGGGCTTGATGCTTTCCTGTTCCCATTAGGTAGAGGCTGGCAGGGTTCCAACCACCCGTCCTCTAGCTGAGAAAAGAAACAACAAAAGATAATGTAGGCTTCCCTATTGCGATTTTAGGTTGAAAATTAAGGTCTTTGTGGTTCCTAGAGAGTAAAGAGCTTAAGTTTTAAAAATCTGAACCAGGTCTAAATTCTGAAAGCTCCAAACATCTCTCTGTTCCTTTTATAATCCAGTGCCATTGTCTCAGCAGTGACTTGTCATTCATAGCATGTAATTTATGTGAAACAGAGAATGCAAGTGATGCACTTTCCTTACTTTGAACTTTCATCAGAGTAGTTTTGAAACCAGATCAGTTTTGAGCTCCTTTAGGATGCTCATATGTAAAAACCTAAAATCCCGTTACGGGTGCTCAGCCTTCAAACAACCAAGTTCTGGGGGACAGCCAGGTGATACTGAGAAACCTGCCCTCTATTTTCACACAAGGCTGAAAGCTTCCCTAATGCCAAGCAGTATAAGAAGGCGTGGAGCTCCACCGCATGAACTGGCTCAGAAAATGAAGACCTGAAAGGTTAAGGGTTACGGGTGACTCTTAAAAATGTGTATAACCCTCTCGGTTACACACACACACTCCCCTATAGCTCATTTCTTTTCTGTCATTAGCAGATTAACTAGTGACTGTGTAGTAAACAATCTCATTTTTCTTCCTAATTTCTTCCTTCTTCATCTACATAAGGTTCTAATATGTTGGTTTGCCTGTATTGTAGTCATACACTCTGGTATTTATCACGGACCAAACAAGTTCAAGGAAAATAATTTCTGCCATCCAAATGGCTATAGGGTTATTTTGAGGGGAAAACAACTGCATCCTGCCACAGTTTAGTTAACATTTCACTTTCCCTTGAGGATTTCCTGTTGGCTGTGGCTCAATGTTAATTATGTTTTTATTTCTACAAAACAAAGCTCCGCCAATGTGTCCGTGTTTATTACTCACTGTGATCTTTTTGTTTCTTGCAATTCTAACAGTGTTTAAAAAATTCAGTCTTAAAACCTCACTTTCTTGCCAACGAACCCTTTAATGGAGTTCATTCTGTTGGAAAACAACATTCATGCAGATCTGGGTGGTTTTGAAGGCATGGAGCTTTTTTTTCATGAACTCCTAAATACATACTATTTTCATAAAGAAAATAGGAAGTTTTATCTGAGCAGAATTTTTGAAAACACGAGGCAGGTTCAGATTTTGAGACCACTGTGAAGGTGTTTTCCTTCCAAACAGCTGTGTAAAGGAACTTAAAAGTAGCTTCTTGCATTCATTCCACCCACTGTAACACCGTTTGTGAGCTGCCTTTATTGTGAGGTATATGATAGTACTGGAAAGCATCACGCTGCCAGAGGCAAGTTGTTGGGACTACAAACTCTCTGAACTGGTATTCCACCTGTGTCTGTTTCAAATACAAAGCATACTGAGTTATTTTTAAAATTGAGAAAAACCTTGTTTAAAAAAGAGACTCCTTTGGAGGATACAAAGTAAATGTCTTCTTTCACCTGTAGAATTTTGCATCATTCATTCAAAAATGTAACTGTATTCACCTTTTAAAGTTTCTAAAATACAGTCATATGGAGTCATTAAAAGGTAGCACAGAGATAGTAACGTTAAGACAGCAGGTACTTAACACAGAGGGGAAAACAGGTTTGTAACTGAGAAGCACTTTGGAATTTACATACAGGTTAATTTTTGCAGTGCACAAGTTATTTCTCCAGCAGCCTTCAGGTTTTATTTACTCATTTTCTGCACCTAATCTGATCTGTTAAGATAGTTTTGAAAACTTTTACTTGATGCATTTCATGTACTTTTATCTACTTGCAAGTATTCTCTTTTAGTAAAGGCTGGCTCCCTCATTATTTGTAATCCTGTATTATTTGCTGCTCAGTGCATTTAAAGGACTTTCTTAAGATAACTTGGGCATTACACGTCTGTGGTCTTTTATCAATGTTGTTGAACTTAAGGATAGTAAAGAGCAACAGAAGGACCAGTTCTTTTGAATTTTTATTTCGCAACATAGCACACTTTGCCTTTTCAATATATGAATTGTGTTTTAAGGTTGATTTTGTAAATTAAATTAGTTTCATGAACTCTGGGAAGTATTAGTATTCTGCAGTCTCCCTATTTGTATTTATATTCTAGTTGGTGATTTAGAGATGTTTTGTTTTCTGTTTCATCTGCCTGCAGTTAATCTTTTTCAGATGCCGGTATGATTAAATACATGCAGTTGTTTGACAAGGTTGCCTCCTGAGTAGTGAAGCAGAAATTCAAATAAAGTGTTCCTTAAATAAAGTTGGCTTAAAGATACAAGCAGAAAGCTTGTATAACTATTTTAGGTGCAACGCCAAGGAAGGTGTTGTGTTAAGTAGAGGTTCATTTATATACATACGTGTGTGTCTGCGAGTTTGTCTTCTGTACGCACTTTAAAATAACCAGAAATTTAAGATACATCGGTAGAGCTTAGAACACAGTATTTTTGTTTAAAATGGAAATAAATTTAATGAAACAATGGCATTTTGGGTTGTTTCAGGAGTATGCTTTAAAACACAATGAATCTTGCTGGTAGCGAAGGAGCTTTATTAACCTACGTGTTCCTGAACATGTAGGCTTAGTTTGAGTATGTTTTATGTCACATGTACTTTTATCAGTATCTGAGAGAACTGCAGTTGCTTTAAGAAATTGAACCTATAATAAATATGGAATACGGTAGCACTGGGGTGGTGGACAGACAGAGATAAGCCCATCTGTTTGAAAGGAATTTTTTTCTCTGCTAGCCAGTGTTTGAGTTATTATTGGCGATTCATGTTGCCTGCAGTTTCTAGTAACATAAATTCTGTTGAAATCAGTACGGTCTGCGAAGACTTGTTGCTCAATGAAACACTATTGCTTAGTTAATGTATTTCAAGGTACTCAAAGTTCTTCTGTCACGACTTCCTTGCCATTGTCTACCTACTCTAGGTGTCAGTTTGTGTACAAAATGTTATGTTTCTGCTCTTCGAAACCTTTCCAGAGTATTTTTACAGCTAGCGTTGGGGAGCAAAGAAGGACTAGTGCTTCAGCAAAGTAGGCACCTAGTCCTTAAATAGTAAAAATCAGCTGAAACCAGAAATGACACTCTTTTTGGGGTAGTAGCAAAACCAAGTTTCTTTCTTTCCAGATCTGGTTCCATGTGAGCTGCCAGAAGTTACAGATTTGGCAGGGCAATAGTTGATGGAAATAAAATACCTGGACTTAATAATATTCATCTCAAAGAGAACAAGTTCCTGAATTGGCAGCCTAATTAACAATGGAAGTTTTAAGCAGACTGAATTCTGCAATACTTCTTGAGATCTCTGTTGTCATGTAATGGAATGGTTTTTGTGATAATTGTAGAAAAATAGATTAATATCAGGTATATGTTAAAACTTTGGGGTTTTGCCTTTTGCATATCTGGCTCTTTTGTATATTTTTAAAAAGTACGTTGAACTCCATCTATGATCCAAACCTATCTCTTTAGAAAAAAAAAATAAATTAAGAGGTAGTGGTAATTTTAAATTCAGTGTATATTTCTGCTGTGTTAGTCAGTGTTGCTCTTTAGGACTAAGAAGCTGTATAGCTGTTCCTGGCACATTCAACTTCAGTGCTAAAATAGGTGTCATACAGATTTAAGCACATTTTACATTCAAGCCGAGCCAGGCTAAGACAGTTTCTTTATAGTAGCTTAAGTCTTTCAATAGGTTAAAATAATACTCTGTAGGAAAACAATGACTTCTACCTGCCATTCCTCACGATTTGACTATAGATTCTAATTGCAGTCTTGTCTAGTTCTTCTTAAAAGTCATGTTATAATGTAGAGGCTCAGTGGTAAGGGGTACGGAGGGAACACAGTCAACCACGAGCAGTAATACAAGCTTTAAGGAATGCATACAACATGTATAATCTACGTTAAAAGTGGTAACAAACAATTACCATCTTACTCTAGGGCATGAGAAAAGAGATTTGATAACTTGTAAATAGTTAAAAGGGATTAAAATAGCTTAAAATCTTTCAGTGGAGCAAGGCCCAACTCAGATTTGGGTCCTGGTCTCCTGAATGCTCTCACTGCTGTGTGTGCTCCCCGAGCCCTGTTCAGTCTGCTGTGAGAAGTGACATTGGAAACAGCTGCTCCCTTGGGACCGGGTCTGGTGCTCACGTGGCAGCCTGACTGCTCCTGGCTATGTTGAAAAATATTCCTTCTGTCTTGACAACTTGGCATTAGTATTCAATTAAGAAAAACACTTTTGAGACCAAATCAAAGGGATTTTTTTTATATGCTTAATTAGTATCACTGTGTCTACTTACTGGTTCATGCTCTTTCCAGATAAACACTTTAATAAAATGTCCATCTTTGCGATTATTGAGAAAAGAAGCCTTTCCTCTCGTCACTGTTCTTCTCTCCTTCTTGTTGCTTCAGCAGGCTGGGGAGAAATGCCTACTGTCCACACAAAGACCGAAGCTTCTTGGGGAGAGCCGTCATCCCCTTCTGCTGCAGTTGATAATGGCACTTCAGCATGGGGGAAACCCCCCAGCAGTGGTACAGGATGGGGAGATAATCCTGCCGAGTCGGCAGGGACATATGGAAGAACAAATGCTCCAGCTGCTGCCCCAGCACTGTGCAAACCAGGTATGTGCGTGGATGTCACTGTTGTAAGAGGTTGGGGGAAAAAGGCAAAGTGTATTTGAATCTGCCAGTATTTGTAAACAGCACTTCTTCTGGTTTTCTGTGCATTTAAATCTTAATTTCATTCTTAAAACTCCATTAGCTCTCTCAAAACATTGGTATTCCAGATATGAAATTCATATGAAAGTATGAATATAGTGCATCAATCCAGTAAATTTAAAGGTATTTCTTAGAGTATTTTTGTGTACTTCAACAGCAGTATAGGATAAATCGTAGAGATGCAGGAAACTATAAAACTGCAGAAGAAAGTGAAACAGTACTTACCCTTCCCTGTCTAAAAGAAACCTGTACTGGGATGAGAAGCAATTGAGCTCAGTCAAGACAGGATTGATTTTGGTAGGAAAATAAACACTTCAGAATGACTAGTCATAACTTCTCTATTCTGTTAAATTGAGGGAGTGGATGTCTTCTTCAGCTATTAAAACTGTTCACAGGTTCAGGAACATCCTGAAATATTTACTGCATTCACAATTCCTAACTAATGTTATTTGATAGAAATCCTCCATCTCTAAATTCCCGGATGGCTACAGTCCTTGTTTTAGTCTTCTGTTTTGGCTGTGGTAGTCTTTAAGCTTCCCTCCTGCAAAATACTATACCAAGAAATAGGCAGAATGCCCAGAAGACCTTAACAGAGGAGTGAGAGATCTTAAAATGAGTAATTTCAGCTTTAAACAGAGTAAACAAAATAAAATGGAATGACGTGACAGTACCTTATCACTTAATGTAAAGTGTTCCCTGCAGCCCATGTCCTTTTTCAGATCCCATTCTTCTGAGATGGGAATGAGTTTCTGACCGTTAGTACCTCGAAATTTGGGTTTGTTCATCACAAGAATGTGGCAGCTAAAATGGTGAGATTCATTGAAAGCAAACCAGCACTTAACAAGCGCATGGTCTTAGTTTTGGTTCCTTGTTCCTGGGAGGCTGGAATGACCATGACCACAGATCTTACTCATTCAGGAAAAAGCAAGACTTGCTGTTGCTGGACTTTTTCTTCTATAAAGTATTTAGAGAACTTTTCTTTTTTGCTAGCTTCAAAGAAGGAGTCCTTATCATTTAATGCCAATTAAGCTACTTGATGAACCTCTATATCTCTTGAAAATGCTCAAATGTGTTAGCACACTGGATATGGCATAAAAGGAGATTGAATCTGAATTTTCTTCTCCCTTTTTCCTTTCCCTCCAGCTTCAAAATCTATGCAAGAAGGCTGGGGCAGTGGTGGGGATGAAGTGAATCTCAGTACTAGTCAGTGGGAAGATGAAGAAGGAGATATGTGGAATAATACTGCTTCACAAGAGAGCAGCTCCTCCTGTAACTCCTGGGGTAACGCCCCAAAGAAAGGACTTCAAAAGGTAAGACAAAAATAAAGATACTCTCTAAAAAAGAGTGGAATTAGTGTAACGTTTCTAGAATAAGTTGTCACAAATTTTCTATTGCATTACACCTGAACTCTTAAATTAGACCTTTGACACCTGAACACAAACACAGCTTGCCAGTACAGTGGTTCAAGTACAGCCTACTTTGTTTCCAGGGGAAAATGGGAGATGTCAGGTGCTTCGGGAGTTTTGTTGTTCTTGCTGTTGTTTTCTCTTAAGTTTTATAAGCTTCCATGTATTCTGAAGAAATGATAATGTATTAAGAGAAACAGAAAAAGTGTTAAGGGGGATTTCATACACTTTCCGTTGTGGTAGAAAAGTGAACAGTAGTTTGTGATGAAGTGGTTCAGCAAAAAAATATTTAATTCCTATTTGTGAGGAACAAATAGATAATTTTAAGGTCTGTACTGGTATAAGAGCAAATTAAATTTGTATTAATGCCACACTCAACCAAGAACATAGACAATTATGTTAGGAATTTTTCCATGGCACAGTCTTTATTTCAGGACAAGGCCAGGCTGTAACTTAAAGGAATTGGGAATGCATATAGCCAGTTTGTTTGTTATTCCATTAGCCAACAGTTAGGCCAGTGATTTGATCAAGTATGGTTGTTTCTTGTACTGTCCGCAGCCCAAAACAAATCCACGCTTGTCCCTTGGTACTTTCTGGAGAACTGAAAGGAAGAGACTTCTTAAGGATTTTGTGATAGAAAAGCTGCACAGAGATCTTTTAAAGGTGTTTATCTAGACGCTCTTGTTTGTTTCTAAGAAAATACACTGAGTAACATTCTTAACTTCAAGGTTGCAAACTCGTTTTTGGGAATGTTTTTCAGGAAGTGTTGTACTGTTTCAGAATCTTTGATTTCATTATGTTTTTCTGCCAGGGATAAAAATGAAATACGTAAATTCAAAGGTGGCTTTAATTCAGTGGTCAGCAAATCAAATACTAAATAGTACACTGAACACCTATTCAGCTGAGATAAAATTTGTACACTTTGTGGGGGAAGAGAATCATAGTTATGTTGTTCAAAGGGTTCTTCAATACTTTCTAAATTAATGTACTAATATATCTTTCAGTAGCATGTATTATTAATACAAAAAACTTAACCATGTATTTTATGTACATCTCACTAGTATGAATATGGGAACCAGACCGTTAATGGAATCTCCTATTTGTTTACTAAGGGCATGAAGACATCTAGCAAGCAAGATGAGGCCTGGATCATGAACCGTCTGATAAAACAGCTCACAGACATGGGCTTCCCTGTGAGTAGTGTTCGTAGCTAGCACACCTGTGGCTTAGCTTTTGTAGCTTTAGTTCTGACATTTGATGTTTCAGACTGTAGATACAAAAAGATCTTCAGTCTCTTCTTCAGGCCAGGAAGTAGTTCTGTTACCTGCATTGAGACATTTACCCTAATTTCAGAAATGTGCTGTAAGCTAGTAGAGTGCTCTCTGAGATTACTTGATGATATACTTTGTATGATGACATTTATGTATCTTTTGAAGTTCAGAGTTTTATAACAATAGGTGTTACTTTGAATTTCGGTAATAATTCTACTCCTGTTCCCCTTTTCTTATTAAACAGGTGAAATCAGAGTATAGCTGTTTTTTTATGAGAAAGGCATATCATAGTAATATTTAAGTTGTCCATAGAAAACAGGAAGAAATTTAAATAGAACAGTATGATTTGACCTTGTAGAACTGGTACTTACTTGACAAACTGAAACAAACTGAATTGTTGTGGAAATTGGTAAAAGCAGAAAAAAATGTGCGCAGACATTATTTGTGCTGTTGTGTAAATATTAAATCCAGTATTTGAGACGTATCTGTTTTCTTAGCTTGCTTTGAAATCATATAAGCATGATTATTTTTCCTCATAACATAATCCATACTTTTGACAGAGAGAGCCAGCAGAAGAGGCCTTGAAGAGTAACAATATGAATCTCGATCAGGCCATGAGTAAGTATCTGTGTAACTAAATTTTTTTTTTTTCTTTAAAGCAACACAGGAACTATTCATGATTCTGAGAATTTTACCTTATCCAGAGATATTTGATAATATTTATTTTCTTGCTTTTGCTTTTGTAAGCAAGACCTACTTCTCTGAACTACTGTTGGCAAATTCACTGTCTTTGTGTCACCTTTCTCAATACATTTCCCCTTTCTGTGAAGGTGCTCTGCTGGAAAAGAAGGTGGAAATGGACAAGCGTGGAATGGGAGTGACCGACTATAATGGAATGGTCACCAAACCCCTTGGCTGCCGCCCACCACCAATCTCCAAAGAGTCTTCCATGGACCGCCCCACCTTCCTTGACAAGGTAAGTTCAGAAATATTAATGTGATTCACAAGTCAAAACTGTACACAGTGTAGAAATACTGATAATTTTGACTGTTTAGAAAGCTGTAGAGAGAAATGTGATAGATAATTACATCTTGCTTTATTTTCTCTTTTTTAATCTTGTGGTGAATTTAATCCTTGTGGGAAGGACCAATGATTTGATTCACATATAGAAATAAACAATGGTCATCCCCAGTGTTACAACTGAAATGAAAACCTACTAAGGAAGCAGTAATGCAATGGAACTAGAAATGGGAAAAACAAAGAAATGTAGCACAGAAAGCTCTTCACTGTAAGAGTCAGGACAGTCAGTGACCCTTGCCCAGATTAACAATCAGTCAGGACCAAGGCCAAAAATCTTCAAGAATTAGGCTCCTAATTCCTGTTTTGATTTTGAGCTCCTTATAGATTTCAGTGAAAATTCAGTACTTAAACAGGAATGAGGAGCTGAGGTATTTGTATTAAGTCAAAGAGCAGACACGTACAGTCATAAATAGCTTCTCCAGTGAGCTTCCTTTTCTGTGATCACATATGACAAGTCTTCCAGCACCATTTAATGACTGAGGAGAAGGCTTCAGAAGTTCCTGGTGTTCAAGATTCAAAGTGCCTAAAGGAAAGGATGTAGGGAAAAGTGCTGCCAGATCTTCAGTAGGAAATGAGATTTACAACCTGACACAAAGTCCTACAAAGAGGCCCACCAAATCACCTCAGAATCTCCCCAAAAATTACTAATAAGGAAAGAACAGTGTCTGGTGCCATTCTTTGTTTCACAGGTTATTTGAAATGTTCATAAAGGTGGGGGATAGTGGTTTCTGAATGCAGAAATCAATATTTTTCACAAACTGTGCTGAAACCAATTCATTTTACATAAGCTGTTTACAGGATGTGAGACAGTAATGATATCTAATCTTGTTAACACAGACTGTATTAAAAACTTTACTGATTCTGAATAATTATTATCTTCCACCCTGTGTTTTCTTAGAGTCTTAACTACAGTGTTACCCTTAAAGTTACGGTTTGTGTTGTGACAGGTTCCTGGGTGTTGCACTAAGAAAATGAGCGTGGCGTTATGGAATCATTGAATGGTTTAGGTTGGAAAAGACCCTTACGATCAAGTCAAACCATTAACCTAGCACTGCCAAGTCCACCACTAAACCATGTCACTAAGCACCACATCTACATGTCTTTTAAATACATCCAGGGATCGGGATGCAGCCACTTCCCTGGGCAGCCTGTTCCAGTGCTTGACAACCCTTTCGGTGAAGAAATTTTTCCTAATATCCAATCTAAACCTCTCCTGGTGCAACTTGAGGCCATTTCCTCTTGTCCTGTCACTAGTTACTTGGGAGAAGAGACCAACACCCACCTCACTACAAACTCAACCTGAAGGCAGGAAATTGTGGAGAGCGATAAGGTCTCCCNTAGTTGGGACCTGTGCTAGGACATCTGATAAATACTGACCTTTAAATGACAACTTTTACTGTTTCTGCTGTCATCACATTCTAAACAGTTTGCTGAGTTTTAATGCTGGTATGATGCAAAGTGTAAAGAACTTAATTTGATTAAGTACAAATACATCTTACATAATTATGGTTTATTTATCTTAATAAGGAAAAATTAGCATATATATATATAAAACTTGCCTTAGAGGGTCTTTACATACCAAAAGTTTTTGTGATAGTTCAAATGCTACCACGCTGCTGCGTCATCTAGTGTCATGGCAGTTTCCTCCAAAGATTATATATTAGAAAACGGCTTTTCTGCTTTTGAGGGAATAATATTTGTTCTTTCGGGGCTCCCTGTATATGAGTATGATGTGTTTTCCGCTATGATGTTGTTCCCTGAACCAGACTAAACTGGTCGTGTATTTCTTCCAATGTAAGGCTCAACCTGGCTCTACTTCCTTATTTTTCTCTTCCTGCCATGTAAAGTTCATCCTTAACTATGGCAAATATATTCGTTTATGGCAAACTTTAATGAATATGTTAATTGAAAGATCTCTCTCCTGATGAAGGTCACAAAATTAATGCATGCATGTCAGTTAACCTTTTCTAATGTAACAATATCTTGAGCAATAAAGTTATTGCCAGAGAGAGAGGTGCATTGTGTGCAGCATGATGCATAATTATGGAAACATATGTTAAACACAGCTATTGAGAAGGGAGTACTAAAATCATTAATATTCATACAGCAAGTAAAATCTGTCAGTCTAGGCATAATCTGTCACAGTGGCTTTACTGTAACAAAGGAAATAATCCCAAACTATATTTGTTCGCTATCAGAGTGTTGAGCAACTTGCTAAGTGAATTAAACAAATAGAGTTTCTACTCTAGAACAGCTATTTTTTCGAAAGAGATTCTTTCCAGATTTACAGCTCACGCTACTAGAGCAACTCCTCTTCTCCAAACCCTGTTTGGCCTTTGAGGTACTATTTCAGAGCATGAGCCTGCAGCAGTCTTGCTTCCTGCTCAGATCATCCTTGGTCAGTGAACAAGCTCTCTGCATAGCTACACAAAGCACTCCAGCCAATGTTCCTTATTTTACTTGCTGTCTTACCGAAGTCATTATCTTTTTGCTTGGTTTTGCTGCTCTTCAGTAAGTTACATGAGGTTCCTCTTTGTGAAATTTTAAGCTGTATTAGTGTGCTCATTGCTATCACTCTTTCTCAGCTGATTCTCTCAGCTCACTTGAGTTGAGGCTCCATGATTTTTCTCTTGCATTTTCTCTGGCAGGTAAAGCCAGCACTTACTCTTTTTTTGTAACATTATGCGTTTGAGGAGAGAGAATTTCCAGCCCTGACATTTGCTTCTGGACCTGTTAAAATCCCTGTTCTCTCCGGGTTAGTAATTGTCTGTGCAACTAAACATCACCTTTGAATGTTTGCTTTCACTTGTTCCTCAATGCTTGGTGCATATACTCTATTCTGTGTCACACTGAGTCAATCTTTGGCACTCAGTGCTTTCTTAATTGGATTACTTTTCAGGATGTTATCTTGTCCTGCAGCATCATAAAAGTAGAAGGGAAAAAATCCAATGGCTTTGAGGAAGTAAAGATCCAGCCTAGCAGTACCCCGATACATGATCTCAACCATGTTATCTTATACTTGGTGGCATGCATGCTGCTCTTAGGTATCACGTTTGCTTGAAAATGTCACCTGATGTCTTCTGGAGCCATGAAATTTTTAAGAAAAGCATATAAGATTTTCCTGGAAGCATCCTGAAAAATATCAGAAATAAGCCCAGAGTGCTTCAAAGGATCTTTTCTTAAAATGTGGGGATTTGGCTTGGGTACCACTCCTGAGTACTGGGACTCAAGTTTGGTATGCGTTCTCACTGCACCTATTGAGTGTTCTTCTAAGATCAGAAGAGAAATGTGGTGGTTTGCTGATCTGCGCTGACCACCCTGTAATTGAAAATCTTGAACTACAAGAGATGTCACTTAATTTCTAGCACAGTCAGACTGCAGGTGTTGAACTCTGGATCATTGTATTAGATGTATGTGATCAAAAGTCAGGTTAGCTCTCTGAGGAGAAGTAACATCAGCCTGCTTTGGCATTAGCTCAGGCTTGCCTTCTGCAAGGCTTCTGTTAGTTCCATAGCAGACTAATTTTCCTTCCTGCTCTCCTCTGTCTTTGGTTTTTTTATGCTTTCTCCCACGCTGCCAGCAGAGAGTCCTGTCTTCCTTTTCCCTAATGCTGCTTCCAAACTTCCTCCCAGATTCTTGAGCATATAGGAGACTGTGACATTCTTGCTTTACAAATGAAGCCTCCTTTTCACTACTGTCTTATTCATTGATATGCTCTCCTTCTCTACTGTTGAGAAATCCAGGTCTGCAAGTCTTGATGCCTGTTGGCTGCATCATGTTCTTTCAAGAGTATTCTGACTAGACTTTTTCCTTGTTTCTAATTTGAACATAATGCTTGTTGGGTTTTTTTCAACCTTGTCCTTCATATTCTGATCCCAGTTGTGTCTGGTGAGTGTGATTGCTTTTTTATTTTGGGATAATGAATGGGATATTTTATCATTATGCAGAAACACTTTTGTAGGTCTTGCAATTAGATGATGATTATTAGAATTTTAAAGTTGACTTTTAAATAATTCTTCTCTCTTCCATCTCCACTTCCTGTGATCCAGTGATCATTTCTTTTTTGAACTTCCAAATTTTGAAACCTCTTTCATAGTCCGGTGTTTTAGTAATTAAAAATACGAGTGATGAGCTCTTCTCAGAGTATTGCATTTTCTGCAAACTTTTGTCGGTGCCTAACTCCTGTCAGATTTGAAGAGAACTTATTTTGAGGTGAGATTTTATTACTTTAACTTCCTCTTTTGGAAAAGGTTTTTTCTGTTTTAAGATGTTATTAATGCATATTTTGTACTAACTACTTCTGTAACTGACTTTTCTATAAAGACCTCTGGCAAATCTGTCAGTCTCGCATCTGTCTGTTGGGATGTTTTGATTCATGAAGTGGCAGTTGTTGGCAGGTGACTGCCAAAATGTCCAGGAATCCTCTGCTAAATTGTCCATATCTCACAGAGCTAAAAAAATCTTTGAGTAATGCTGCTTGCATTCTGTCATTTTTGGTACATGAGACTATAGTAAGAGACTTTCCAAAGTCCTAAAGAAATGTATATTGAGCACCTGTGTGGTGCTTTGTGTTGGATTACTGTAGGAGGAAATACTGCTGCCGGTAGCATTTTACAGTTGTGTCAAGTCCCTTCAAAAAAGTTAAAAGCAGTGCTGGATTGATAGAGCATGACTTCTGACAATTCAGATGTAGGGGATTTGTTTAATTTTTTAGCCCAAGGAAGAAATGTAACATAAATTTGTAAGAAAATGACCGAAGAGGAAAGATTAGGTAGAAAAGATTATTCTTCAGGAAACAGTTATTACTTAAAGGAGCCTGAAAAATAATGGGTTGCAAAACTTTCTCGGCAGTAAAGGTATCACCTAGTTTAGGTTTAGAATGACTGAGGAGTACTTTTTGTTGACCGACTAAAATGCTTTATGTTAAATGAATTGATTTCAGTTCCACTTACAGAGCACAGCTTTGTGCAGCACAGTTGGCACCTTACAATAAGTTCAAATTAAAAAAAATAGAGTGAAGTGAATGTAAACAATGTCTTACAAACTTGCTACAAAAGACCTTTGCTGCAGTTTAGCCAAGAAACACACTTGTGAAGGTGGCCTTGCAGCAATAGTCTGCCTGTTTTGGAAATTAGATGCCCTAGTCTGCAGTGTGGCTTGTCCTCCACTGTCCCTGGCACTGCCTATTTCCAAAATGAGAAAAAATAATGTCAATGACACAGGACTTGAATTAATTTTGGGAGCAGGGAGGGATCGCATTGGTCTTTCATGGTCAATAGGTCTGTTCACATAGGAAACAATGGCATCTGAAGGAGAGAGCACGCACGAAGCTTGAAATTATTTTCACTTTAAAGGGGGAAGGGTAGAATTGTAAACATATGTCTGTGATCTAAGGAGAAATCCTTGAACCTGTTACTGTCATGCAAGCTGCAGTTGTTTGTGGAGTGTGACTGATGTCCAGTAGAATGTAAAATATCTTGAGCTGAAAGACCTTGGGGATATCATTAGAAAATGTCAGTGTTCCCCTCAGGATAGTCAGATGCCATGTCAAGTGTCACTTTGCCTGATAGTAAAGAAACTTTTTCTTTGCATCAAAGGAGAGCTGTTGAAAATGCATTTTTCAGGATTAACTTAGAACATAAAATTTACTGAGCGTGCTTGCTGCATTAGGTCATTTGTTTGGGTATTTGGTTAGTGGACTGAGCTGCTTTTTTAACACAGGAGGTTTATCAGTATCTCACAATCTTCTGGGGTATTGAATTTATTGGTTGAAATAACCTAGCTCCTCATCTATTTAAAAACCTTTCTTTGCAATGAATATATTGCCTGAAAAACACCAGTCCAGCACATTGCAAATTAAAGATTTTTCACTCTGCCTGTTTTTGGAGCTCTACTTTGTACACAGCGTTATTTGATCATGCTTGCCGCAGGCTTCCCAGACATCAAAGCACAGTTTGAGATAGAACTCAGTACCCCACTGTAATACTAGCTAGATATCTACCTGTTTGATTGGGGATTATATGATTTATTTTATTTTCTGACTTGCTGTTTGCCCCCCCCGCAGGGGCTGCCTTCTGTGCATCGTATCCATGTTCAACTGTGGTTCCTTACAGCCCACTTATCAGAGGGGGCTCCTTATGTCTTGCTAAAATCTGCCTCCTCCTGGGGGATGTTCAGGCAGTTTCTTAATTGATTTCCTAGGAAGGCTACGCAGACAACATTATCGTTATTGTTTTTTAGTATTTTTGTGTTCATTGGGTGCATTACAGTGTAATGTTTCATGGTGGATAATAATAACTCAGTGCTATGTGAATATTAAAAGAGGCTCATGTGTCTCAGTTAGGAAGGGGGATTAATGCAAAAATGCTTTTTTAAGAGCAGAGCTATGATGTGGAACCAAATACGGGCTGGTGTAAAATAAGCTGATCTGTCCTTTCCCAATTTCTGGGTTAGCAAAAGCGGTGTATCGTATGTCTGTGCTCCGCTGCTGAGAGTTTACCAAATCAGCAAGAGTCTTCCCTGAAACGTGCTGTGTCTCTTCCCTTTCCACCTTTCCTTCTGGTGGAGAAGAGAGGAGAAAATCTAAGGGGGGAGGAGGAGATGGCCGCATGATAGCTCTGCGATTGGTTGCTAGAATCCTTCCTTTCCTTCTGGAGAGGTGGGTGAGGGTAACTGTGCATTTGTGGATTAAGTGCAATAAAGTAAAGAAAAACAGTACCTTAATCCTATTTCTCTCTTTCTTCTCCCTTCACTCCATACTTTTCATTCCCTGTTATTCATACCTTTTTTTTCAAAAATATTTTTATTTATCCATGCCCTTTTATATTTCCATGGGACACTGTTTTGTGCGCTGTCTGCTCCTGGGCACTGCACACAGCTCACCCTTTCTTTCTCCAATCAGGATGGCGGCCTAGTGGAAGAGCCCACTACTTCACCATTTTTGCCTTCACCAAGCCTGAAGCTCCCCCTTTCAAACAGTGCACTCCCTAATCAGACCCTGGGCGGGATTGCCTCAGGGCTGGGCATGCAAAACTTGAATTCTTCTAGACAGGTAAGGCCGTTGGAGGAGATCCCCAGTTGAATTTCAGCTCTCTTGGACTCGCCGCTAGTGCCGGTCACTTCCCTGGGGGAAATGGAGCTTTAAACTGAAAGTGCGTGCAGCATCTTTGTTCATGTGAAATATCAGTGGAGAAACTACCTGCTGTGTTAACGTTTCACGTTATAGGACATAAAATAACTGCTTAGTTGTAATTAGCCTGCTAATTACACGCATCCATTGAGAAGAGACTGTAGTATTATGGATTTATACCACTGAACCCTGGTATAGCTCTGCCTTGATTGATGCGAGGTTTCTTTTTTTGAGGCATTGCTAATTGTCACAGGCTCTAAAGCAGAGACATTTCTCTAATTCGTCTTTCTCAGCTAGCATAATTATTCAGTGATGAGATGGGTGAGAAGTGATGGGGCTTTTTTATTCCTGCTGTAAGTGTCAAGGCGGCTCATAGCTTTGACAGGTGGTAAGAAAGAAACTGCTTCTAGCACCTCTGGTCAAATAGAGCATTGTGGCAAAAGGGATGTTTTGGCCTCTGGGTAGAACATGCTGAAAGGGAAAGAAAAGGAAAGAAAGGGAAAGGAGATGAAGGGGGAGATTCATAAACACCAGGAGACTGAGAGGTCATAAACTACTGTTGATTATGAAAAGGTTATTTTTGCCATACAAATTGAAGTTCCAACAAAGATAAGAAATAACAACACAGAACAACTCTGTGTATCATTCCATGGTGGCTTTTATTACGTATATTCTTCTTAAGTTAGTTTTCTAAAGGCAATACTTGTCTAGCACTTACAGACCATTAAGCATATCTTTCAGAAGCAGAGACTGCACTAATAGCATGTCCATTATCAGTAGCTCTGTAAAATGACTAAGTATAAAAACTGCCTAGATAATTTAAGGATAGGGTTGCTGTGAGTTTAATGACTCCATTCTCCTGTCCCCTGCTACACAAATACAAACATTTTTGGCAAGTACTTTCCATTGTTCATCTTGTGACCCTCTGGGGTTATATGTCCTTATAAAAGCGATCTTCAGCTACCTTTTGTTCAGGCATCTGTACAAAGTTTTCGAGGTTTGGGATGTTGTTGGGTACATGGTGATCTTTGCCATGCCTGATTCTAAACTTGGTTGTCAATAGTCTATACATACTGGGTTCTTTATCCATGCCTGTCATAATCACTGAGGATGAAGACTGTGCAGATAAGTAACTCTCAGGTTATATGTTGAGCAATGTCTTTAAATGCCAACGTCTGTCTTGTCCTGCTGTAGATACCGAGTGGCAATCTGGGTATGTTTGGCAATAGCGGAGCAGCACAAGCCAGGACCATGCAACAGCCGCAGCAACCGCCAGTGCAACCTCTTAATTCATCCCAGCCTAGTCTTCGTGCTCAAGTGCCTCAGTTTCTATCCCCTCAGGTTAGACGACACTTCCAGTCATGAGTTTTCCCTTTCCCTGGAACTATTCCATATGCACTCTCCTCTCCATATGTATTCTGTCATGCTCCTGAGGCTTTGCAGCTGCTGTTGCCTGGCTATGTCTGTGTTGATTTATTTCCTAGCCAGTAAGCATGTTACACGGGTAAGACGGTGTTGCATGTATATTCTGTACGTTATCTGTGTGGGCATGTTCTCATGTTCCTTTTTGCAAAAAGTAGAGTTTCTAGAGAGCTGAGGAGTTTGTTCTCAGCTTTTTCTGTAAATGGACGTTTGAATATGGTTATTAAGATTTGTATTAAAGCTCTTGTTAATTTTTTGGTAGTTCATGATACTACTTCTGGTAACAGTAATATTTTCCAGATGATGTCTTGTGGCTCTTATTAATGGCTTACACAGTTGCCAATGTTAAAAGTAAATGTGCAATGTTTAATACACTGCTCTTTCTTAGGTTCAAGCACAGCTTTTGCAGTTTGCAGCAAAAAACATTGGTCTCAGCCCTGCACAGTTAACCTCGCCAATTAATAATCCTCAGCATATGACGATGTTGAACCAGCTCTATCAGCTGCAGCTGGTAAGTTAAAAGACATGGCAAATAAGCTCTAAATCAGAATTGAAGGCTTGAAGATTTATAAAATAAGAGAATGGCTAGCTAAATTTTTAAGGGACGTGACAGATCTTTAAAACAGTCAGATGCTGATTTCTTTGGTAGAGTTTAAAGAAACAAAATCATGTTTTTTGCCTCAGGCCTTATAAGTAGTCATTTGTGGAATAATTATCCTTTGCAGCTGATCAGTGTAACTAAAAAGTCAGTTGTCTTTATACTGGTACGACTAATATAGTATATTCTCAAACAGTACTAATCTGCGTATTATATGCCAACTAATTGACCAGCTGGGACTTTTGTGTCACAACATAACAAGAGAGAAATCTCAGCCGTGCTGGTCACCTGAGTTACCTGGAGAACTTCCTTCAGTTGTCTCACTAAATAATAAAGTGTAGGGTAAATTTCCTGTAATTAATGGAATGTATATTAAACACATCATGTGATAAGGACTACTTGTTTTTGAAAAGTTGTGTACTTCTGCTATGACTGTAAATTTTACATATTTATGTGTGTGTGTTTGAAAATATTTAATTGCTTTTTAAGAATATTTTAAAAAGAGGTAATGCTAACAGTCAATCAGTATTTGCTAGGGTTAAACACAAAATAGAGGATGACAAACTAGATTAGTTGCTGATCTCAATGTGCTAGTCAAACTCTTATTAGTAACAGTGTTTGATACTATTATTGATTTCTGGTTATGTTTCCTAGTTTTGAGGAGCACAGCGTTGATCTCATGCCATGGTAATAATTGAACAGTATCCAGCTACTTGAAAAATATCTGTGCAGAGCTCCTTTGGATTTTAAATTCACATGCTTCAGAGAAACACCTTGAAAAAAAAATTTACTGCCCAGTTAACCACATTAAAATTGTAGGATTTTTCTGAAATAAAGCAACACAAGTGATTAAATGCAAAGTGTTATCAGAACTCAAAATGGCCAAAACGGAAAAAAAACCACAACCCCCCGAAAACAAAAAATATTGGTATTTATCCTATTTGTGTAATACTATAAAATTTTGTTTTAATTTTTGCTTTTCGTTACAAATTTTTTTCAGAAAAAAAATAGGTTCCTATCTTTAATGACCACTTACTGCTCACAAACTTACTCAACAGGTTTTTTTACTGACATGTTTAGTTTAGAAAAAAAAAAACAGAAAACCAGCAAACACTGGACTTAAACAAATGTATTATAAAATACATTTGTAACAAGATTATTACTTTTGTTTCATTGACTTTCTTTCAGAAAACTCCAATGTTTCTGTCTTTTCTGTTTTATAATGTCTCAGAGCAGTGCAAGCAAGTTTGTTCAGCTTATTGCATATGTTGGGATCTCGGACCTCTCATTTCTGTCTTGTAGGCGTACCAACGTTTACAAATCCAGCAGCAGATGTTACAGGCTCAGCGTAATGTTTCCGGACCCATGAGACAACAGGAGCAGCAAGTAGGTTTGCCTGCCAGTTCAATCTCACCATTAGAGTTTGGTTTCAGCTTAAAGAGATTGTACTACATTGTACCAAAGCAGCTAAAGCATCCTTAGAAACAATAATACAGTTCATAGCTTGAGTGTTGAAAAGGAAAGAGTGCTAGAGTAATAAAGCTATTCCATAGCATTCAGTTACTGGAGGAAAGCCCATCAACCCTTTTAATACAGTCAGTTTTTATTTGTAAAGAGATCTATTGCGTTTTTTCACTGTAGAGAAAGGCACAAGAAATCTAGTGTCTTTTTGTTCAATTGAGCATTTATTGATTCTTTTTCTTGCCAGGTTGCACGTACAATCAATAACATGCAGCAGCAGATCCAGCAGCACCAGCGCCAGCTGGCCCAGGCCCTGCTTATGAAGCAGCAGCCTCCCCCTCCACATCTATCTTTGCACCCCTCTGCAGGCAAATCAGCCATGGATAGCTTTTCACCCCATCCCCAGGCTCCCGGCCTACCTGACCTGCAGACCAAAGAGCAACAGTCTTCACCGAACACCTTTGCTCCTTACCCTCTTGGTAAGTGTCCCTCATTAAAGCAGTTCCGTATGAAAAAGACAGTATATTTCATTATTTCAGCATCTGAATATTTTGCTCTACAATCTAATAAATACAGAAACACAAATAAACAAGATATGTTTACTAAATAATGTTGAAATGCCTAAACAAAATCATGGTACTACATGCCTGTCTGGTAGCTGCTCAAGGGGGCTGTATTTGCTCACCTGTACTCTGCCTACAAATACCGGAACAGAAGATTTGCTTAATTAACTACCTACATAAATTGCTATTTATGAACTAACTATTTATTAACAGCATCATTGTTATAAAATACAGAAATGTCACATTGATAAACAGGAATATCATCTGGCAGTCATGCAGAGTCATCTTTCCACTCTAATCAGCACTGGTAAGGCATCAATTTTGGTCAATGTATTTCAAGAAAGATACAGATAAGTTGGAAGGAATGCAGGAAGAGTGTTATGCAGATGATTAGATGTTGCAAAAACATGACTGCTGAGGAAAAAATGAAATCCTCTGCTCGCTTAAGAGAAGACTTAAGAGACATGCAGGAATTACAAAAATGTGGAAGGTGGCTTCAAAGAAGTTTTCTTGCAAGTAGCTAATGCAAGAGGTAATAAACTTTTGTTGCATGAAGGGAGATCTAGTTAAACATTAAGGATCGCTTATTTGCTTTAAGCAAAGTAGAGTACTGGAATAAATGATCTGGGAAGTTTCTGAAATCTTCTTCACTTGTCATTTTGTGGTAGGTTAGACATAGATCTGTCAAATATGATTGATGTCAAAATAATTGATTTGGCCTTGAGACAGGGTGAACAGAACAACCTTTCAGACCTGTTTTCTGTGATTGTTTGATGTGTGCTACAGACTTCATTTATGACACAAAGAAATTAATTTAATCTCTTTGTGACTGTCTTTATGCTGTATACAATAGAATTGCCAAGCTTTATCTACCATGCAACAGTTAAGAAGGTAATTTTGACTGCTATGGTGTGCAGTTATAGCAGGGAGCATCAGAAGGCAAAGGAATTTATGAATTAAAGGCCTAAGTCTAAGAGGGTCTTACCATATCTCAGTTTCCTGTGATCTGCTAACATTCAGGTTTATATATCAAAAAGGACGCAGATTCGTGTCACAGAAGCATGTCAAAATTATTCCTTAAATATGGTCTGAATGGTTTTGTTCTGTGTGTACAAAATACATGCCCTAATAGTACAATACCTGCTCTGATGAATAACAGCTGTTTGTATGACCTTTTAATTAGTTGCTTTGTTTGGGATTTAAAAAATGTTGTTAGAATAAAATGGCAGACATCATGGGGGTGTGCTGGTGAGACGTTAGGAATATTTTGGCTTAGTAAGGGAATACTGCAAATTCTTCACTGGTTTAAATGTAGCATTCCAGTGCATTCTTCCTGAATGCCTTTTCTGAGACAAGTGAAGAGGCTGCAAGTAGAAATACTGACAGCTTCAAAATATTACCCCTACATCTTTTTTCTTTTTTCCTTTTAGGAAAATGTTAACACTTTCTGAATTCATGGGAGTTATATCGGTGTTCCCATAAAAGCAAAAGTTCTTGACAGCAGGTTGAAAGTGTGCATAGTAAATTACTACACATATGTACAGATGTCTGAAAATCAAAGTTTAATAATTTCTGTAGCTGGATTTTTAAATACAGCTTTTAATTCTCCTATATATTATGTATATTTAATGACTTATTTCCCCTTAGCTGGACTGAACCCGAACATGAATGTAAATAACATGGACATTACTGGTGGTTTGTCAGTGAAGGACACTTCTCAGTCCCAGTCTCGCCTTCCTCAGTGGACACACCCCAACTCAATGGATAATCTGTCTAGTGCTGCTTCTTCGCTTGACCAGAACTCCAGCAAGCACGGTATGTCGCGTTTAATGTCAGTTTGGCTTTTTGAGCCTTTAGTCATATTGCAATTGTCATTTTTTTCGCAAGTTACTGTTTTTGGTAAGTGCTCATAAGAGGTTGGTACAGAGCACCCTTTGAGACTGTGATATTTTTAAGATGATTTCTGCAGTCACATTCAGCAATGCACTGAAGTTCTTGCAGCTATCACTTCCCACCTGCAATGTAGGAACCTTTTTTTTATTTGCTGAATTTTGTTGCTCAGAACATGGAGTTCAAATAAAACAAGCCATTAGTGTTGGCAAAAAAAGTCCCACAAGCTTCCCCTTATTCCAGATCTGCATACCTTCAATCCAAAAAAACTTTACATTGGCTTTCTCCCACAATTTTTCCAATATCATCAACCTTTCATAGCCAGTCCTGTAGAAAAGGCATGATGGATTACATAATTACCCACCCTGGGAGTTAGGTGCACCAACTTCATATTTTTCCAGAAGAGATTGCTAATCTGTTTGAACACCTTTATCCCTAACGCCTCCAGTATCCTGAGTCGTTTATTCCTTTATTTCCTGTACCAAGTTTATTCTCTTAGAACATGGTGCTCTGTTAACTTTATTGTATCCTGGATTTTATTATGAGCAGTATGAATTATTTCTTTCACAATGGTGTTTTATTCTGCAAGTATCTGTACTGTTTATGGCGAATTGTTGTTTGATAGTTTGTAGAAACATGAGAATGGCCATTTCAAATCGTCCATCCCGTCAGCAATTAATATCTAGAGAAGGATGAGAAGAGGGCTTGCCTACAGTGATATTCCTTAGTATGCTGTCTCAGCGAATTCCTATTTGCCATCAGTGTAATAATTTGAATTACTTAGTCTCTTTTTGGCAGTAACGTAATGTGAGTTTCTCTAACTTGAATGTCTGGATTGTACCAGCGGTGTATCTCACAGCTGTAATTCCTAGTAAGGCTCCAGACGCTGTTAAGCCTTGCTTCCTGTGTTTATATTTTAATTTTCTTTTTTATCTTTGTAGTACAGAAAGAAAAAAAATTAACAAAATATAGGGACTGATGAAATTCCATACCCAAAATTAGTCCCGCTCCTAAACAAAGCCTTTCCATTTCATTCATTACAGGTGCTATACCTGGAGGTTTAAGTATTGGTCCTCCGGGAAAGTCCTCCATTGATGACTCTTATGGCCGGTATGATCTGATTCAAAACAGTGAATCGCCTGCCAGTCCACCCGTAGCTGTTCCTCACAGCTGGTCACGTGCCAAAACCGATAGTGATAAAATTTCCAATGGCTCCAGCATAAACTGGCCACCAGGTAACAAAATACAAAGCATTTGTGTTAAACTGATGTCCTTAAAGCATATTGTTGGTTTTATTTATTGAATCCTTATGCCTTCTGATACACAGGAACTGTGGAGAATTATGACTTTATATACTCTTCTTTTTATTATACTTGAAACAGAATTTCATCCAGGAGTGCCATGGAAAGGACTGCAGAATATTGATCCTGAAAATGACCCCGATGTTACTCCTGGAAGTGTTCCAACTGGGCCTACCATAAACACCACGATACAGGATGTTAATCGCTATCTTCTCAAGAGTGGAGGTAAACACACAAATTACTGTCACATTAGTGTATACCTTCTTTAAAAAAAAAAAAAAAAAAGCTGATTTCATATATTGTGAATGTAGTATATTTTTGCATGTAGTCCTAGTCTAATAATGCTTCTGTTCTGAACTTTCACTGAAAATCCAGAAATACTTGGGTTTAAATATGGGACCAAGAAGTTTCTGTTTTTCCATGGGAATGTAAATATTTTTATATTGGAAAAGGCTGTGAGATGTAATATAAACTTCTGTGGTCATCGGAGGTTTTTGTAACCTGTAACACTTTGTTTTGAACAAGATTTCGCTTTCCATACTGACCAACCTCTTACAGACACTTTGTGAAATACTCGGAAGACACGATACAAAAGTTCCACAGTTGTTGCTGAGTGAGGCAGCAGGCTTCTGTCACACTAATTAATTGTAGCTTTGTTAGAAGATCAATCAGCAAAATAAATTAGAGCTGTTTTATCCCCAAAACCATCAAAGAAAAGAAAAAATAGGGAATTGTCTAGTAAACTAGTATTTCCCAGTGCCATTTCCATTCCTTTTGTCTTGGCAGTGCTTACTCCAGAATTAAAAGGGTACTCTCTAAAACAATAAACCATTGGGGCGATGCTACTAGTTAACTAGATGTACTGAAAGTGGATCAAGGGAAAGGTGGCTTGGTTTAATTGTGACCTGCGTGCCGAAATGGGCAAGTTATCTGCATTGTATTAGAGCACTCTAATATGCACAGGAATAGTATAATGGGGTTGTCAGGAAGGACCTCTCAGGATTAAAAATGTGGATTTTGTTCTAGCAGTTACACCTACAATATCTGTATAGATTGTAAATCAGTATTATCCTTGAAATGGATTTTCAGTTCTAGGCTTGTTAACGCAGGCAGAGGAAAGTGAAACGTGAGGGAAAGGAGGCAGGGGTTTTCATTGTCTTGAATGATTGTAGTTGTCTCTTACCAGAAAGCAATCTTTATTTAAGCTGAAACATGAAGTATTTGTGTGCATGGGTAATGTTGAATTAACTTTTAATGACCAAAATGTACTTCAAGGGGCAGGCAACCTGGATGGTTTGAAGTTATGAAAAGAAAAGTATAAAGACATAATTCAGTCACAGTTCAGGTATGGTGCACCCAAGAAATACTCCCTTCAGGCCAGAAGGCTAGTCCTACAGAGCTATACCTGTAAGTTAGATGATACCTACTACTTGTCTTCTTTCTTTATAGAAAGAAAGTATACATTAGCTCTGTTGATGTATAATCTGTCTGTGGAATGAAGAAACTTAGAGAGGGTCAGTATAGATGATCTTTACAGAAGCAAACAGGCCCTCAAGAGCCAAAACCTTCTGAAAAGCAGTGACTGTTGGGGTCCATGTATGTTTTCTTTCCTCGTTAGTTTTTTAGCTTGTTAACATAATTTTAATAAAAAATGTCGTTGCTGAATCTGTTTATGCTCATATAACCTAGGTGTTTGCTCCTAGGTAAATTTATCAGGGGCTGTCAATACCCTTCCATATGAGATTGGGGCTTTCATGACAGGAAGAGACTGTCTTTGGATACTGCAGCTTGTAGTACACGGATTGTATCAACAGAGCTGATCTCCATTTAGAGGGCTAGACTGTGGTGTATACCGTCCTTGCACTGTATGGTTAGAAACAGACAAAACCTAAGCTTTTGGGTTGATTTTTGTTTTACCCTGTTTGCTAATGAAGCTTTGCAGGGTCAGTGACTATGAGCTGAAAGTCTTAGGCATGTGGAATCAGGAGCGGTTTCAGCTCTGTGGGCATATGGGCCTTTGAATCTGATATAATCTGATATAATTCCCTCACTCCTGCCTGGGGAATAGATTATTTCCAGAGAAGGCCTTGGCATAGAGTTATTTTACTTCAGACTGATGTCTATATTGATGTCCTTTGGAGCACAGTGAGTCTGGGTAAGGTAAAGTTTGGTTGGTTGCTGTTCCAGTTGAAAATATAGCCTGTGTTTTTTATTGAGCTGAGGGGGATGAGATTGGCCTTTTGCTTCCTCCCTTCTACATCAGTACAGCACTTTTTTCCAAAGAACTCACCTATTTTTATTAGTCAGTTAAAGATGTTTCACTGTCACAGTCCATCTATGTATGTCAGGAATGATAAGTCACCTAGGATACACACTTACTTTTGTTGGTGGCAAGAGAGAACACTTGCAGCTCTTCTGGTCTTTATAATGAAGATACTTTATTTTATGTTCAGTTTCTTTCATTTGCTGCCAGTAAGGAAATTGTATGTATGCTTATATAGCTCCTCAGATTGTAAATGATTTACCAAGATGGTTTCAGGCTATTTCATTTAATGTTATCAGTTTGAGAAGAGATTGCTAAAATATATCCTTGCTTTCCTAAAAGTCTGCAAAAACCTAAAGATGTTTGTGGACATTAGGATGTAGGAGAAGTGCTTACCTCGAGTAAATTAGGACAAATCGCCCATGGTAAGAGGTTAGTTTATCACATACATCTATGTTCATCTACAGTTGCCATTGCTTAAGTCAGCCGGCAGAACACCTTTATAAATGAAGCCTGTTCCTTGAGAGTAAACAGTTTAACACTGATTTTTTTAAAGAGTCGTGTATCTTAAAGGAAATGCAGAATTTGTCTTCTGCACAAGCACTAGTACATTTGCTACTGTGCCAGCTTTCTTTTCTTTTCTACTAAAGACTTCTGCTTCACTTTATCATGCTTTCTATAACATTTCATTCCTAGACTTCAGAGACCAGGCTGATTAAGGAAAATGCCTTGCATGGTTTGTATTTGCACATAATAGATTTGTGTGTGTCACACCAAACATCATTATGCCCATCTTTCTTAGTTGCTTCTCTGCTGGTTCTGCAGGGTCATCCCCAACATCATCTCAGAATGCCACGCTGCCTTCATCGAGTGCCTGGCCGCTTAGTGCCTCCGGCTACAGTAGCTCTTTCAGCAGCATTGCATCCGCACCTAGCATTGCAGGTACGAAAAATGGCCTTTCTACTTTCGCATCCTTCTTCATTCTGAGGAAAGGCCCTAGAAAGTGCTTTCCCAGTTATTACAGTAGTGTACTACAGACAGAAGCATATTTTTTAGTACTGTGCTAGGTAGGCAGCTCTCCTGGCAGCTCTTGAGTGGTGAGCGTTGGATGGTATGCCTGGAATTGTGCTAAGGAAAATTGTATTTATTCCACTCGGTGCCACATGCTGACACTCCGTATTGGCATCAAGATCTCTTAATGACTATTTGCATTGCGACTTTGAGGAGGAATATTGTCTAGGGCCTCAGTAGAAGTACCCCTACTAGACCCTTCCAGTAAGAGCTGACACGAAATTTTAGTTAATAAACTCACTGTTAAAAGTGACCCATCTTCAGCTCAGGAAGAAGTTTAGTAGTACCTCAAGGAGGTACTCTGCATGGCTCTGGAGGGTTTGGGTTTGGGGCTCTTAAATGTCTTTTAATAGTTAATCCAAAGCCTGATGCTTCCCTATATGACTGAGCTTATAGATGGTCTAAATAATTAACCCATTCTTTTTAATGAGATTCTAGATTCTAGAACATACCTCTCTGCGAGTCATAGAAACTTTGCTGGCAAATGGGCTACCTAAATATCCAGTTTGTCTCATTATAAAAATGTTTTGGGGCTGTTGTATGGATTGTATTAGCATTTTCATATCTAATCAATGAAAACCCTTCACTTCTTTGAATAAAGGAAGGTGCAACCTCCAGGTCATACCACAGAATGCAAAACAAAAAGGGTTTGAGATTTTTTACTCCAGTGAAAGGAGAAGAAGGGAATGGCTTGCTTTTCTTTTATCTGCCATGCATTTCTGCTTTATTTGCTTTTTATTTTTTTGCAGTGTCATCTAATCTTTGTATTAACCCCATGAGAAGTAGTGACATAGCAATATCTAATCTGTGGTAATACGCATGTATCATGTGCTACATTGCAGGCTGAGCTGCTCTGAGTTCTAAAACTCCGCCTGTCTCCCTTTCCCCCCACCATTTTGCCCTTCTTAATGTCTCCATCATCATTGTGAAATTATTTTTGTTGCTACAGTTTGCAAGAAGATAGGAGAGTGGTTGCCGTTTCACTTAAATTGTTATGATCAGTATAAAATTTTTGAGTTAAATAATACAGATAAATAGAGGCAATTTGGGGAGTCTGTGTAAATAAGTGAGGCTGTGATTTGGTGACTGGTAAATTTGGCTTTAGGACTAATAAAAAAAACCCTTAATGTCTGCCTGATGCAAAGCACTGATTCAGTATAAGCTTAATCTGCCAGTTCAAATCTGGTTTTAAAAAAAGTTCCAAGATTTTTGCATCTTGGACTTTGTCAGACCAAGTATTTTCTTACTGTCTGCAATCAACATCAAAGCATTAAGGGAGCATAATCACAGTATCATTTGCTCTGGCAGAAGATGCAGTGATGTGACCATTTCAGTCCATTCCAGTCAAACGCATTAATGTTGGTAACAGTGGGACTGTGCTATGACAAGGAAACCGGACTCTAATTTCACAGCGTATGTTGGTACAAGGAAGGAAGGCAGGAACGTGAATAAAGGTGAATAAAGGGGGTTGTTTTGGTGTCCGTAGTTTGAATCAATTTCATCTGCCACTCTGAATGCTAAACTGTATTTGTTACTCTTGGTTTGTGTATTATTTTGTAAAACTCTGGTTTGGCAGGAACAGTAGTAAGATAGTTTAAAAACTGATTTAGGGAAATAAACTGAACAGTAAAAAGTTACAAAGAGTGACAGGTTGTGATATGGTCTGATCTTCTGAAGACTTCATTTTTCTCACAGAATCTGTTACTTTGAGTATTCAGAAATACAGTTTTTGTTGTTCTTTGATCTTTGGAATTTTAATAATATATCAGAAGAACATATGGATATACTGGTTACTTTATATTAGATAAAATGAGTTGTGTAAGAAAAAGTGGTTAAGTTCTATTAAACCTTTGAGAGAGACAATCTTGAGGTGTTTCATAATTCTGATGAAATTAGATTTCAAATACATAAGTCCATTTTCTGGTCCTTTTTTCATGTATCGTCTTTTATGAGAAAGCAAAATAGTAGGAGATTTTAAAAAGGAAACTGTATATGTAGCAGGTGTTGTGAGATTCATTACATACACAATTCTTTGAAAATGTAAATACTAGTATGTTTAGGTTCAAAGGATATAGGATTTATATCACTGGATGGTACAGAATGCTATTCTTCTCTCTCCTGAAAAGTATGAAGAATATAGTCAATGCAGAAGCTTGATGTTCATCCATCCTACTTGGTTTAACAGTTGTTGCTAACTAAAAATACACAAACGTGGATTTGGGTTTTTTTTTTTCTATTGCAGGTAAATTGTCAGACATCAAGTCTACGTGGTCCTCTGGCCCAATCTCTCACACACAAGCCTCTCTATCCCATGAACTATGGAAGGTACCCAGAAACACTACTGCTCCTACGAGACCACCTCCAGGCTTAACAAACACCAAGCCATCATCTACATGGGGTGCCAGTCCCCTGGGTTGGACCAGTTCTTACTCCTCTGGTACTCTTGACTTCTGTGTTTTATAAGACCACAGTGCTGCCTTTTTATAATTGTTTGCTTTTATTCTGTGTTACAATAGTGAGGCATCCCATAGGTGTGTATTAGGCTCCAGAAACTTGAGGTTTAATAGAAGTAGAGTGTGTCTGTTTTGGGGATGAAGCTCATGTCTGTTTATTGTAGTTAGGATAAGTTGTAAATGAAGCTGTCATCTTTCAGGTGGTCATATTAGTAATTTTATGTAGGAATTGCCAGACTATTTAACTCCAACTAGGATTTTTTTCCATTTCCTTAATTTCTAAAAATATCTTTTAAATGTGTTTCTTGTTTTGTGGTATGATCTATGACTGCCTACAAGGCTTCAAGATGAGTGAACCAGCCCATGGAATTTAATATGGAACACATTTTTGGAGCATGGATGTGAAGCATTTAGGACCTGATGGCATTGCAGGGCCCTCAGGGAATGTCTTAATTTTTTCATGCAGGCTCTCTTTTTTTAGATGTCGTTGTTTTGCTTAATACAAATATGAGACACCATGGATATGACTATATATATAATATTTGTTTGTGAATACTTCAAAAGTATTACACCTCTTTTTTAAAGCTATTTTATTGATCTGCTTTCACTAAGTTGGGAATCAAACGTTCTTCTCTCTTCTTGCCATTTATTTTGTATCAGTTTTCTTCACCAAAACCCCACCTGGTGGGCAGATATCGCTGGTGCCAGGATTCTTTCTAGAGCCTGAGTGTGGTCACACATGTGACTACAGAAGTAATGCAGTTTCTCAAATGCCACTCGTAAATATCAAGCTTGTACAGTTTCTCATTGTAAAACACGAGGCTGAAGTTGGAAAAGCAGGTTTTGTTGGTTATGTCCTTGTATCTTTAATCAGAAAGTTGTCAGTGCAGAAAAATCTGTTTTGAATAAGTCATATACATTAATCTATCATTGGCAAGATAACAGAATGCTGCAGTGCTATAAAAATCTTTAATAGCAAGCAGCAGTCTGAGCTTGGACATCTGAATTGCTTTTAAAATGTGTGTTCCAGATTAATTCTAATGTAACCTGAAGATGCAGTTGTTTGCAGTGTCATACCTGCATCCACTAGTTTTCTAATAGTTATTGTGGGAATGCGAAAAATGCCACAGATCTTTTAAATGTAACAAAAGCAGGTTTTCATTCGGCAACCTTTCATTCCAAAGACGGATGTGAGGAATCAAGATGTGAGGAAACTGCTGTAGGATTTGTTTTCAGTAGCAATAACACTTGCTAGTATGTTGTGATTCCAGAGAAGTTTTCTTCTTGTAGTATGGTCTCCACATCATGATGAAATGTTTTGTTGTGGAATTTGTATTGTAGGTTCTGCATGGAGTACTGACAGCTCAGGGAGAACAAGCAGCTGGCTGGTTCTTCGAAACCTCACACCCCAGGTAAATAGAATTGTACATAACTAGTTATGGAAAGAGACTTGTCACATTTAAGAGATGATAAGAAAACTATTTATCAACCTTGGTCATTTGGTTAATTTGAAGGGAAAATAATTATTTTGCATTTATTACAAGTGTCTGTCTTCTACAGGTAATTCGTTAAGTTTTCAATGTGCTGTCAAATCGAGTGTGAACTTCTAAGGCTGTAATTAGTCACTCTGTGCACCATTTATGTATGTGTAAGTTTGGAGGTGAATGATGTTTTAAAGTAGATACAGAGATGTAAAATCTGCTTTTCCTTTCCTATGTTTTTTTTCCTTCTGGTTCGTCTCCTAAGTCTGTCAGATCCTCTCATCTTCCACGTAGTGCCATTCACAAGGAAGAACATAAGTCACAAAGCCTTGAATTTAGACATCCAAATTAATCTCTGGGAAAATTCAGCTGTATTTATGAACAATGTGTTTTTCCTTTGTCTTATTTCTGGACTTCTATGGACTTCTAGTTATAAACATAATTTGTATTCCCTAAATTGGGAAATTGTGTGCACTGGACTCTAGGGATGTCTTAAAAAGCAAGATGTCTCACTCAATGAAAACAGTGATAAGTCTATAATTAAATTCTTCTTATGGAAGAAAAACTTTTTTTTTTCTTTCACCTGTACCTATTCTTTAGCTTTTAAAACTTGCTTACTTAATAAGCAATTAAAATAAAATCACAAAAATACAGATAACCTTTCCCCTCTTCCCTCTTACCAGATTGATGGTTCCACACTGCGGACACTGTGTTTGCAACATGGTCCTCTAATAACATTCCACTTGAACCTGACACAAGGGAATGCTGTGGTCCGATACAGTTCCAAGGAAGAAGCAGCCAAGGCCCAAAAGTCTCTGCATATGTACGTTTTTACTCTCTCCTTCTGTTGTTATGCAGCCAGTTTTATCTCAGAAACTATTTTCTTAGGTATTTATTTGCTAGGACTCAGAACTGATCACTTAGTTTAATCTGATTTGGGAAATTACCTAATGAGAGAGAAGAAAAATAATTGGAGGCCAGATACTCATATACTACTGAATAAGAGGTCATTACAAAACTTGATAATAGATATTCACCATTAATAATGTGCTTAGTATGGATTTGTGCTTAATTAAATATTACAAAGCAGCATTCAGAACAACTGGAGATGAAAAATTGACCCATCTTAGTTACATCACTTTAGATGTGGGCATCAGGTAACAGAAATAATGCCAAAGGCAAAATTAAGATGCAAGTTTAAAGATAAATGCCTATTTTACAGATCTATGTGGCAGTATCCTTGCATTATCAGTGATCTGGAAGGCCTCTGTTTAAATTTTTTTTTTAATAGGTTGTGGCGTAACTATAGTTACACTGCTGGCAAGGACAGGACAGACCTTTCTGAATGAAAAGTGTTGAGCTATATATGTGTTTGGTTTGTTGGCAGGGTGACAACAGTAAAATACAATGGGATTTCTGGAAGCCAACAGGACAGTATTAGAGTTCCAAGAGATATCGGCCACTATCTGTTTCACAGATAAATGTTTACATGGATTTGATCACTGGAAAATACATTGCAGAGCCAACAGTCTCAGATCCCATCTGATTTGATAGGAGAATAGCTTGCTCACACTCTCCATCTCTGTGTGGGGCTTTTTTGCTGTGTACATTAGGAGCAGCAGTGATTAATTCTTTTTGAAAAATTATTTAAAGTTTTATGAAGAATGCATAGTTTTCAAAGACTGCGTTTGCATCTCTTCACTTACATCTTTAGGAAAGGTAGAAATTCTTACAATGTGATTTTCAGCAAGGAGCATTTGCACAAACCCTGTTTGTTGATGGCTTCCAAACCAGAGGCTGCAGTCAGGCAGTGAGGGGGAACAGCCATTACAAACACGTTTGTGTTACAACAAAAGCGTAGTTGTTCATGTGTATGTTTGGAGTTATCACTGCCATGCAATGGTGAGACTGAACTAACACAGAGAACCTGGAGGTTTAGGCAGAGTGCGCCATTATCTTCCATCCTTCTTTAAAAGACCTTAGGTTGCAAAATAAACACTAGAAGAGGATAAAAGCTAGATTCTTAGAAGAATTCTGCGTCCCTTGCATTAGTCATGCAGTTACTCTTGTCAAACCTATACAAAGGAAATCAATTTTAAACATACCATTGAGAAAAGTGAGGTTTCAGGAAATGGAGGAGGGGGGAGACAGATCCTTCAACTTTGCAGGATGAATGGTGAGCTTCATTGAAATACAAATCAGTTTTCAGAGTACAGATGTTGGAAATGTGTTCCTAACACAGCCACTGGGTTTCAAGTGTATCTTTAAGTAAAAGCAGGAATAAGCATTAGATGTAGGAGAGTTGAACTGTACATTGAAGCGTCAGTGTTAAACATTGTTAAGACCTTTAAAGGTATGAAAGCATACACTTGTTCATTACATGTGAAAAAAGAAGGATTCTCTAATCTTTCTGAGTTTCTAAGTCTTCTGAGCATGTTTAACAAAGGAAGAGGAATTACACACCTCATGGTCCGGAGCATGCTTTGCTACATTACATGATGCGTTGTCAGATCTACATTTTGTATCTTACCTTTTTAGTAAAGCAGAGTGCCATAATTACTACAGGTCCCACTGCCTAGTGCTCAGAAATAATAAAAGGTACAACGTTCACAGAGAAGTAAAAGTGGGGAAAGGAGGCAGTGTTATTAGGTGCTTGAGCACAGGCTTAAAAACAGCATTTCAGCCTTTGCTGCAACTAAAAACTTACCGTGTGTAAGTGTGAGTGTGATGGCTGTAGACATCCTGAGGTGCAAGGTGTCTGAATTTTATTCTGCTCATATATCTGGCAGATTAAAAAAAAAAAAAAAGAGACTACTACTCTTTTCTTAGTTAGTTGATTTTAAAATACACAGCAAATGATTGAATCTGTTGCAGGATTTAAGTACTAGAATATATTCTTTGATGACAAATTAATGTGAAGAGAATAGTTTTTTGAAAATGTATTGCAATAAATGTGTCATTATTGCAGCATTTGTTACTCACAATGCTGTATGCTTGTATCTTTATGCACAAATAGAGTACAGCCTCCCATGAAGCATGTTAGTTAAACAAGGTGGTCCCCACACACATGGCTTTGTGTGTTTGCCTATGGATGTAGAAAGGTAAATAGAAAATAGGACAGAGAAGTCTTTGTTCAAGAGACTGCGATTGCTGAAAGTGAGCAAATGTGGCATAAATCTTCATCTCAAATTCAGTGTGGGGGAAAATGGATTTATAACAATCTCGGATATTTCCAAAAGTGCCCTTCGCACCCCTTGTTTCATGTCGCTGCACCTTTTGTTTTTGTCCCCAGGTGTGTCCTGGGAAACACTACCATCCTGGCTGAGTTTGCTGGTGAAGAAGAAGTCAACCGTTTCTTAGCACAAGGCCAGCCACTGCCGCCCACCTCCAGCTGGCAGTCCAACACTGGAACCAACCAGACTCGCCTGGGCTCCTCGAGCAGCTCTCACGGCTTGGTGCGCAACGACGCCGGCCACTGGAACACTCCCTGCCTGGGGGGCAAGGGGAGCAGCGACCTGCTCTGGGGTGGGGTGCCTCAGTACTCCAGCAGCCTTTGGGGACCCCCGAGTACCGACGACGGCAGAGTTATCGGAAGCCCGACACCTTTGAATACTCTTCTTCCGGGTGATCTTCTCAGTGGGGAGTCCATCTAGGAAACAAGAGAAACAAAATGGAAATAACAATCATCAGCACTAAAGGAAAAATAAAAATTGTAACCCTTTCCAGTCCCGGGCTTGATGAAGAATCCAGCTTTAACAGATCAGACTGGCAGCCCTTTTTAGTACCTCTGTCCAATATCGAATATGAAACTGCAGAAGTCCTTGTGAACTGTTCATGAAACAGTATGGGCTACTTTTGGTCAGTGTCACATGCTAATGACAGGTTTTTGGTTTTTTTTCATGGCTTTTTGTTTTATGTTGTCTTTTTATGTTTGTATGGTGATTTTAAAAACAAACTATAAAAGCTGCTTAGAATAGGTCTATCATGAAGGGCACTTTTCAGAATTTGGGCTGGAAAGGGTTATTTTATCAGCTGGGGGGGAGGGGGGAAGGGGGAAATGAAAGCCTATTTAAAATGAGCCTGTGACTATTATGCACATTACCAGAGGCGGACCCAATAATCAGAAAGGGTGAAGTGTGATATTTACCATTGGTACAGAAAAGTAATGAATCTGAATGGTAACTATTGACTGTACAGGTTGAGCGGGGGGGAGGGAGGGCAGGGTTGGGGTATCTCTGTGTCCACTACTCCCATGGATCTGCCTATGCACATTACCCTTGTTTCATTACTTTTTCATGTCATTTTTTAAATCCCAAAAATATAAAAAGTTTAAAAAAAAAAACAACAAAAAAAACAAAACAAAAAACAAAACAAAAAAAACAACAAACAAACAAACAAAAAAACATATCAACATGCAAATACTTGAATCCAGCAGGCCAATAACAAAATGTGAACACTTTCTAAGTCTAATTATTACACTTCCAGGTCGGCATCAGTACACAAAAAACAGGCTCTAAGAATTTTTTTTTAAAGTTCAGACTATATGTTTTTGTTGGAACAGATGTATGTATGTGAGTGTGCTTGTGTGTGTGTGTGTGTGTATGTGTGTGCCCATGTGTGGTTTAACTAAAAGTGTGAATTTTTTCCTTTTATTCAGTATATGCTTTTTATTTGCTCGTTGGTCAAATGTTTAATTGTTATTAGCTTCTAACTTTGCACTGAGTGTCCGCAGCCCTTCTTGTAGCTAATCCTATAATGTTAAAAAGAAAAAGGAAAAAAGAAAAAAAAAAAAAGACAGAAACTGATAGAAGGGGCCGGCGACAATTCACGTGTAAATGTTTACTCAAGGACTCTTACCGCATTTTAAAATTACAGTGTGTTATCTCTGGAGAATAATATGTATATCTACCTTTAGCGGCTTTTTATTGTGGACTAATGCAAGAAAATTATTACCGGAGTATTGCACCATTTTTCCATTCGGAATATAAAGTTTAAAAAAAAATACTCTTGTTGAACTGTGGCCATAGATAATTGTAAAGAGTGGATAGTTCCCTTGCAAGCAGGAACAGAAACAAGCACTTGGACATAGGTTTTGACTGCTTTTGGAGGAGCCAGGAGTTTTGGCTCCCACCTGTTTACAGACCTTTTTTTCTCCTTCAAACTTTAAAATAAAAAAGGAATTAAAAAAAAAAAAAAAGAAAAAAANTATGTATGTGTGTATGTGCGTGTTTACATACAATTTTCCATGCTGAAGTTTAGCATTGAGTTATAGAAAAACTGATATTTTAAAATTGGAAATGAAAATTCTGTTTAAGGGTTTGGGGGTGGGGGGTTGTTTTGGGCTTTTTTTTTTTTTTT
>VZTL01038783.1:66565-79843 GCA_013400535.1 Scopus umbretta
AGCCTTTTTTTCCCCTTAAAACTTTAAAAAAAAAAAAGAAATAAAAAAAAAAAAAAAAAGAAAAAAAAAAAGACTTCCATCGTAAAGAAAACTATTTTCAGAATGAAGATATGCTACTTCAGAGCTCTGGGATTGAACAGTGTTGTTGTATTATTCTTTTCTTTGGCCATTGCTTTGTACTATTTTTGTTGTTGTTTTCCTCCTCTTCGTCAAAGTGGCGAAAACTTTGTGATCACTATCTTGCACATGGTGGAAGATGTCTCAGGAAAGCCGGGTTTCCCGAGGAGCAACTCCACACCATTTCATGTATTTTTAAAACCCAACTCCTAGCACTGAAGATATTATTAAAAAACAAAATAAAATAAAAAAAAGACAGTAAGAAAGAAGAAAATACCTAATCTAATGTGTAGCAGTTACATATTTACCAAATAATGGACTCAAAAGAAATAGATGTTTGAAGAGTGCTTTATATATTAAAAAATCGCTTTATGTTTAAAAAAAGATCAATGTTTTTGATTGTTTTGAAAGGAAGAAAGACAATGGAATAACATACACTTCAAGTATGTTTTAAAAATTATATGNTGTGGCTTTTAATGTTTTTTCTCCTCATAGAATGTGATTGTTAAAGAACATGCACCGAAAGTTACTTTCAAGAGTACGAAGATTCTTTGAAACTTAATAAATTGCAGTTTTTTCTTGGCTGTTCAAATAATGTGTATTTTTCTTTTATGCAGGGGATACTAAAAAAAAAAAAAATTGTTAAATTTGTTAAGATATTTTATGGAAGAAGTTTAACTCTTTCAATACTAATGAGAATTAAGTGTACAGCCAGGCAAATCACTCCTGTAAGTGTAGTCACGCAGTGTGAATCTGTGCTTGTCGGTGATGGCTTCCTCATAAGCTTGTACCATGAACGCTTTGCATATCGCATCCAAAAGAGTGCTGCGTAAAAAGCAGTAATCATTTTTTTAGAATTGTTTTTCTCGTTTATTCATGTCTTTAGTAATGTAGTAGGTGAATTGTTAACTCTTTCACTGTTGCGAGGCTGAAGGCTCCTCGCTAGCTTTACCGTTCAGTCACCCCATAGTCTCCCATTTTCTGGACCTGGATGTCTAGCTCTAAATTGCCAGTTCCACTAAATTTTATGAGGTGGGGAAATAGCCGATAAATAAAATAGGGTAGAAACACCAAAATATTTTCATGTTTGGCCTTTCAGGTTTTGAAATCAAGGGAGATGTTTACAGTGACTAACATTAGGCATAGGAGGCGAATTGCAGAAGGTTCGTGGAGGGACCCTGCCGTGTTCCGTCTCCCTTGTCTGAAGGTGAGCTGATGTTCTCCTCCCACCTCCACCAAATCCGTTCTTTCCCTCTTAGTGGCACTGAGGTGACAGTACTGAAAGCGTGGTGCACAGCAGGGCTGGCCCCAGGTCTCCAGCGGTGACGAGTTTGTGTGGTAAAACTCATTCTGCTAAGTTACTTGAGAAGGAAGAAAACTACCGTGAAGAGATGGATTAATAAGAAAGCAGTTCACAGCCCTGAACAACTCCCTGCACTGCGACTGTGGCCCACCCTTTCCGTCAGCGGGGTTATCGGCTACTTTGCCATAAACTCTGCATTTAATAAGGAGGACCCGTCGGGCGGGGGGGACCCAAGCAACTCTTGAGAGTTTGCAGCTTGCTGGCAGATAGGATACAGTTAAAAATTAACAAATCTAGATTTGGGGGTAACTTTAGTTACGTAATTGGCTAAAATCCACTCCGAAAGCCTGTTCTGCCTATTTTGTTACCAATACTGCCCCAAAGCTGCACACTGTTGCCACGGTTGTTTTTTACTGTGAACTGCTTCCCCTCCTGTCTTCTGTTTTGTTTTTTTTTCTCTTCCAGGTGTTTGTAATGAAACTTTCAGAAGAGAGTTTGCCTTCTCTTTTCTTTCCCTTCCTGGTTTTTTGTTTGGTTTGTATTTTGTTTGGGTTTTTTTCCTTAGCAAGGAGGGCTTTCAGTTTCAGCGTGCCTGGGTTCATGTTTGCCTAGACATCAAAGTCCATTACTGTCTCGGGTGTTTTGGCTAACGAGAGCTTTTGTCTTCCATAAGGTTGGCAGAGATGGCTTTTTGTAAATCAGATGCACTGTTAAAGTTTAGTATCCGCCCTGTTATATTAAAAGTAATACAGCTTTTGGCCAAAATCAAGCTTCTAGTGTTTGCGTAGCTCTCTTTATTTTCAGTGTCATACTCTTTTCTGCTTTAATGCTATCCCATATTTCTGGAATTGTAAAGATAGCTCCTGATGATAAGGGTTCTCCTTATGGCTCCAGAATCTTTACAAGAAAACATTTTTAACAATTTGTGTTTTTCTGTATATTGCATTTACTGTATCATCCATAGCACTTTCACTGCATGGCTCCCCTGTCTTTAGGCCAAGAGAATTTCTCTTTCCCAAGTGGTCTGAAACTGTCAAACTTCTTCTTAGTTACTTGTCTAGTTTGTGGGTGGCACTGGCAGAGCAGATAATTTTGCTATTCTGCTCCAAAAATATATTATTGTTCTTGATAATTCAATATATGATTGTGTATGTGAAGGAGCATTTTAATTAAAAAATGTATATGGATATCTGTATATGTTAAGAATTATTGGAGTTGGAAGAGTCTGGAAATGGAATTGAAAAACCCTTTAGGATTTGGGTTACGGGCAGCTATAGCGTGGAGCATACCTATGATACCAGATCAAAGATTGCCATGGTGACCTGTAGGATCATCTCCTAATGTTGTATATGAACTGCTGCTAAATGTCTGTTAGAGTTCACGCATTGTACAAATGACAGGTGTACTAATTGTATCACTGTATTGATGCTGAATGTACAATCTCTGCTCAAGTCCTGCATAGCCAGTTTCAGGGAAGGGGAGTTCTGAAAAATTGGATATCGAGCTCAATCGAACTCTGTATGTAAACTGTACGGATGCCTGGCGTACCCCACGTTCCCCGCAAAACCCCAAGGTAAACGACAGCTCCGTAAATGTGTGGAAATGTCTGTGATTCACGATGTTATCTTTAGCGGGAATTCGAAGGAGACCATGGGCCTGTCCACCGACCACACAGGACGATTTTAGCTCCCTGCAGGTCTCTTGGACTGTTTCACCCAGGTCCTTGCTTTGCTTCAAAGGTGGTAACATACCCGTGAAACCTTAACGTCTACGGGAGCAGCCCAACTTTTGTCCTCTCACATTCCCCCTCCTTCCCAAGGGGTCTCTTCCAGTAATACACGTGTGCTCTTGGAATTCGGGAGAGGCACCTCCAACACTCATCCACATTGTAGCTTTCCTGAGGGAGGACGGACTACTAACGTGCCCATGTTCTAGTGGGGTCTAGGTGTCTTCCTCCAGCGGATACACCCAATCTCTCAGGTTAACTATTGCTTCCTGCAAGTTGCCAGACTCCATCCTCTAACGGCCAACCCAGCCTGTGCAAAGACAGCCAAGCTGACCATTTTAAATCCCTCGCGCTCCCACCGTTTTCTGCTCTCTAATGAAAATGTTTCATTAGAAATGGATATGACACTTTGTCCTGTGTGTGCCCCCGGTGTTTGTTTTTTACTGTCAGATGCATTGGAAACGAGTTGCTTGTAAATTTTCTCTGATGAAAACGTGGTCCCAGTGCAGTCATGATTTCAGGGTTATTAAAATGTTATCAAACACAATAAGCTGGAAGATTGCTTTGCTTTCAATAAATATTATTATTAGTAAAGGTGGCTTGCTTTGAACTAGCTGTGAGGCTGCTGACTCTTGACGAGAAATCTCCCCCCCATCTGCTAGCTGTCCTGAGTTAATGAAATAATTTATTGTTTTAAATGTTTGTTTTCTTTGGGGGAGTGGACTTGATAATATTCAAAACTGTGGCAGATTCCTGTATCATTTTTCTATAGTTTTATCTCCTGGATCCTTTGCCCACTTAATTGATCTTAACCGATTCTTACTTTATACCAAAAAAAATGTATTCAAGCAGGCTAAAGACCTGTTTACAGACAGCGCTGGAAAGGAGCAGATTCTCTTTCCATTTTTGCAGTCGGTCTCCTTGTTTCGGCTACAGCATTCATGGTTTACAATTACGCGTTACTGGCTGTACCCCACAGAAGCAGGAAAGATTGGATTTTTCATTTTTATATCTGATTTCAAGTGGGACCCACTTTTTCTGCCTTTTCTTGGCATGTGTCTGTCTGCTTCCCAACTCTTCTCTCCCTACAGATGACAGGAATTTTCTGATAAAGGCAGAGGAGGTGATTATTCTGCAGGCAACGAATTGCAAGTTCTACTAATGTGAAGTACATAGGTTTCCTACTTAGAAATATATCCCCTGTGCTCAGTGGGAGATTCAGCACAAGCATAAAATATCTATGGTACTTAAGAGGGGACAGGCATTAGTCCCCATAGCTAAGCAGCCCTCGGCTCTCCTTTCTGGGCTGATCATGCATTCAGAAGGAACGGCTTCTAGGAAAAGTGGTCATTGGCAAATAGCTCCGATTACCTTGGGATGTGTTTATTGCTGAATAGTTCCCAAAAATCTACCAGGATGGGGAGAGCTGCACTTTCCCAACGTGTCCAAGTGTGCAGCACCGAAGGTTGGATGCAGCAGTGAAAAGGCAGGCTGGTGAGGAGGGCGGAGAGCCCAGGGGCAGGGCTAGAAGGAAGCGTACAAGGATCTAGTTGATTTGTAGGTGGTTGCATTTCCAAACTAGCTAGAAATTGCTCAAATTCAAAACAACCACCCGGTTTTCCCTGATGGCTCTGGCTCGGTGATGGTTTTCTTTATAGCATCAACATGTAAACATGAGCATGTAGCAAGGGGCTTCTAAAGCTGTGTCCAACTTCCTCTATTAGCCTACTATCCTTTAGTTCTTGCTTGTCAGCGTAATTACTACAAGTTTTGGTGCTGGCTCTCTGAACTGCTTTTTAAGCTTTTGCTGCCTCTTAGTTTGTGAATTACGGGTTGCACAACAACCTGGATGGGACTGTAGTTGGAAGCAGTTTCAGAATCATTTCTCCAGGTGCTTCAGCATCTTTGAAAAACACCTTTTCCTGCGGCTTTTCTGAAACACGGCTGCAAGACATGAAGTTGAGCACTCGGGACCAGCAAAGCGAACCAGTGACTCCAGCCCCGCACGGGCCCTCGGACACCCCTTGGTGCCGCTTTCAAGCACTGACCATTAGAGACTAAAACTGAGGTTGCTGCAGAATAAAGCTCAATACTTTGTCTGCAGCAAAACACTATTTGTTCATCATTCAGTGGAGCTTAAGCAGGAAGCACTAAACCCTCATAATACGAAATTTAAGACACAGTGTAAGAAATAAGTTTTGCTTTTGTCCCTAAGGGGAGGCAAGAGGAAGAGGGAAGGGAAGAGAAGGTATCAAAAAATAACGGGATCCAGTACGTAGGTGAGAGATCACATCTTCTGGTACACCTCCAAGTAAAGATAGCGATCTTTATCGCCTTACAGGTTAAACACCGATGATCTGTTTTCTAGAATCCAGGTATTCTAAGACATTGGAGATTTACCCCTGTGGGCACCATCTCTAGCTGAGAAGAAAGGGAAACTTTTCTGAAGCGAGCCTAGAGGGAATTGGTTGAAGAAGTCTCCTTTTCCACTTGGACCTTCAACAAGGCTAGGAGGCCAAATAATCACATTTTCCAAATGCAATTATTCTTAGTGTTCTCATCAATACAGGGCATTTAAATTGCAGTATTCCACCTGGCGTAACAAGTGATTGATGTATTCTTAAAAATGCTTTGCTGTTTTCATAGTCAGTGGTAGAACAACAGAGGCATCAGTTGTGAGTCTGACTTCTGTCCTATATGGGACCTGAGAGAGAAGAAATGCCAAGTTAGAGAATTTATCGAGTCGTCTACTGTGCATCCTGGCAGAGGCCAGAAGTTCATGGTCTGCAAAACAAGAAAACCGCTTAGCAGCAGCTCAGCTTCTCCCCACTGGTTACGAGGTTGTAATGCAGGGGACATCAGGGCTTCTAGCAGCGCAGGCAATGCTGGATTTTGCTGCCCTGTGACGAAGGGCCAGAGCTTTAATGGGGATGAACAGAGGTGTAATGAAAAGGTCCACTGGGCAGAGCGGAGACTCCTGCTTTTTTGGAGATGCTGCTGGCCCACCTCTGCTCAGCTCCTTCAGCACCAGAAGCCAGCCTGCCTTTCCCAGGCCCAGGGGGAGAGGCCGAGGCCCTGCCGTTTCGCCGCTTGTGGCACGACTTTGTGTTGGGAGAACAAACCCCGCTTTTCCCCTCTTGGCCTGTCAAGCAGCCAAGCAGCCCTGGACAAGCAGCCCTGTTTTATTAAGGTATGAGCCTTCGGGAGCGTACGTTGTCCTTCCTGAAGGCTGTGTGGATACTCAGCACTGGCAAGTAGCAGGGCACACACTTGGGTGTTTCTGGAGTAGTTTAGGCTCCTAAACAGAGGCTTTTGATTTTGAAAAGCCTTTGTATCAAGCAAAGTTCTGCACGCTTGTCCCCTGTCAGTTGAGCTGTCAATTAAAAGGCAAAGTACCGTAAATCCTCTTTGCAAACGCTTCAAGTCCTGCAGCGTGCAGATCCCTGGGCTCTTGCAATCTGTTCTATCTGGGAAAGAAATCTGCATCGGACCTGCAGGTTTTGCAGGGTGGGTGGGTGGTTACCCGGTGCGAGCGAGCGCGGGGCGCCCCGAGGAGTTCACCAGAAGCATAGTATTTATGCTGACCAAAAAGTGCACTTTCCAAGTGTTGCAGACTAACATTTTTCGCTCACATACACCGTGCCATATCCTGACATTTCTTCTCAGAAAAAGCTGGACACTGCCTAAAACCCAGGCAAGTCGTCTTTTCAGAGCCGTTTGTATGAGCGATTCTCAGTCACTCGGACAGCCAGCAAAGCAGGCATTCCTTTTGCCCCCATCCCGTGCCTTTGCGGTGCATCAGGCCAAAATGAAGTCCGATGCTCGGGCAGCCCTGAGGCGCGGAAGCAGCGCTCCTCCCGTCTGCCCCTTCCCACCCCGGGAAAAACGGGGCNAGGGCGGCCTGCGGGCGGCTTGGAGGCGCTGCGCCCGCTCCTTGGCGGCGGGGACTCGGTGGGTGCCGCGGCGGAGCGCCGCGGGGTCGCGCTCCCGCACGGGGGGGAGGCTCTCCTCCCGGCGGCGGCTCGGGTTGATCCATGCGGTTTAGAAAGTTCCTGCCTCGGCAGCAGTTCCAGGCTGCGAGTGCTGGTGAAGGAGGGTTTCTGCGGCGCGGGAAGGCCCCGAGGCCGTAGGGGGTGCAAAGCGACAGAGCGAGTCGTGTTCGCGAGGGGCGACGCGGCACGGAACGGGCCTCGGAGCAAGCACGGCGCAAGCCGTAGGGGAGCGAGGAAAGCAGGCGCCGTGTGCTCTATATGCCTTTATTAGACTGAAGCCCACGGAAGGGTGCTGCCCTTACGGGGTGCAATACCGAGGGTGCTCCTGCAGCCCCCCCCAGCCAGCGCCCAGCGCGGCGCTGCCGAAAGCCAGCCCGGCTGCCGGGACCAGCCCCAATGGGGTCCATGGCTCCGTGTGATGCGAGGGCAGCAGGTTTGCTCTTTCCAGAGCACTTAGCACGTCGGCTTGTTTTCCCCGGTGCTGAGCCTCGCTTAGCGAAAGGCCCTAAAGACAAATACAGCTAATTATATCCTCAACGAGTAAGTGCTGCTTTTCGTTTTAAAATGTTTTGCTTTCTCATTCGGTGTCCTTGGTTTAAGTGTTTGTGCCACATCTTTACATCAATCAAGACCTGAGCAAACTGCAGGAGCCAGCACCAATTAGGCACATCGCGGTCTGGCAGCTGATGCCCCCCCCGCGGGCCGGCGCGGCTGTCACTGGTGTGCAGCTCTCGCAGGCAGCATCTTGATTCTCCCTGATTGTTTGTGTACACAAATTAAGCAGGAGCATCTCGGGGCGGCTTGATGGGATGTGCTACATGATGTGGAACAGAACAGGAGGGATCACACGGAGCTCTTCTCCAGGGGGTGACGTGGGCAAGCGCGGGGACGGGGCTGGCGTCTGCTCCGGAGGCGAGTCTGGAGCAAAATGGTCCAACTGGGGGAAGGGGGAGGCAGAGGGAAGNGGGGCGGGGGGGGCGCCTGGAATGGCTCGGCAAGCGCTACCGCCTCCCTCGCGGCGGGAAATGGGAGCAGGCCCCTTCCGCGTCCCAAAATGTCCTCGGCTGCAATTCCCCGCCTCGCCCACGAGATGGCGGCAGGGAACGGCGCTCAGCGCGCACCGGCGGCGGGGAGCGGCCCCGGCCCGGCTCCGGGCGCCCGGTCCCGNCCAGCCCCAATGGGGTCCATGGCTCCGTGTGATGCGAGGGCAGCAGGTTTGCTCTTTCCAGAGCACTTAGCACGTCGGCTTGTTTTCCCCGGTGCTGAGCCTCGCTTAGCGAAAGGCCCTAAAGACAAATACAGCTAATTATATCCTCAACGAGTAAGTGCTGCTTTTCGTTTTAAAATGTTTTGCTTTCTCATTCGGTGTCCTTGGTTTAAGTGTTTGTGCCACATCTTTACATCAATCAAGACCTGAGCAAACTGCAGGAGCCAGCACCAATTAGGCACATCGCGGTCTGGCAGCTGATGCCCCCCCCGCGGGCCGGCGCGGCTGTCACTGGTGTGCAGCTCTCGCAGGCAGCATCTTGATTCTCCCTGATTGTTTGTGTACACAAATTAAGCAGGAGCATCTCGGGGCGGCTTGATGGGATGTGCTACATGATGTGGAACAGAACAGGAGGGATCACACGGAGCTCTTCTCCAGGGGGTGACGTGGGCAAGCGCGGGGACGGGGCTGGCGTCTGCTCCGGAGGCGAGTCTGGAGCAAAATGGTCCAACTGGGGGAAGGGGGAGGCAGAGGGAAGGGAAGGGAAGGGAAAGAAAAGCATTGCGGTGGAAAGGCATTCAGGATATGTCTGGTTTGGGGGATGGAAAGAGCAGTCCTTGGTTCTGCCCGTGGATGGGTCAAGTTCACTGCAATGCTTTTTGTAGAAAAGCAGCACCAGAGACCTCAGCACCAGCCAGGGTGGCACTGAGAAGTGGTGTGTGTCCTGGCCACAGACCTTGCTGCTTCTGAGGGGTTGTACTTACGGAGCAGCCCTGTGAAGGGAGAGCGCCCTGTCCGAGGCCACCCCACAGGGGCAGGGACCCCCATGTCCTCATCCCGCTGCCCGCCCACGCTGTAGTGCCCAGCAGAACATCTGCCTTCCCCGGGACCAGGGCCCCTCCGCACGTGGACATAACAGCCCAGCTATGAAAAACCAACTCGAACTTAAATGACAGCTAATTAATTAAGAAGACCCATGCGATGAAACCTCACCAGTCCCAGAGATGGGATCGTGAGAGCCATCCTGAGGACAGCAGTTTCCTGCTGTTGTGCCTGTGCGTGGCTTACGGGGGACCAAGGCTTTTCACCGGATCCTGTGTCCCAGGGCATTACAGCAGCCTCCGGCACACAGCTAATGGAGACAACAGCCCTTCGGCCCCTGGCAGGCCAGGATAGCCCCTGGGCCACAGTTATGAGCATCCTCCTCTCTACATGCTGGATCTTCTCTGCACTGGAGGGCTTCCAGCAGCGGCTCTGGAGGCAAGAGCCTTTCATCTCCTGTTCCCCTGACCAGCAGAGAAGTGCCCCAGGCTGCAAGTGCCTAGGGTTACCCTTAATTCCTCTGTCCCCACAGCTCTGCTGGGGACAACCGAGTGCTTCAGGGCAGAGCTGAGCCGGGGGGACCTGTATGGATGTTTGGATGCATCCTACTTTCCCCAGGCTTTCCCCTGAAGACCTGGCATGAAGCATCCGCCCCAGCTGCCCACCGCAGGGAGGGACAGCAGAAGGAAGGGCAAATTTTGCTCCTCTCATTAAGTGTGTGCCTGCAGGATGTTTGCAGGGACAGGTCTAGCCAACCTCAGTGTGCATGGCTCGGTCTGTCACACGCTCTGTCTGTGCTTGCCTACTGTCCCCTGGACTCAGCTGCAGATGTGCTGTGTTCAGTAACTGTGAGCGGTGGCTGAGAAAGAAAAGCCATTTCACTTGTTGCCGCTTGTTGAAAGAAAATGAGCTGCAGGTGTTTAGTTCTTCACCACACGACATTGTACAGAGAGACACGTAGGTGCCAAGCCAGCTCTAGCCCTTGGGAGGCCTTTACCACCCCTGCATGACCCAGCTACCCTGGGAGTGCCCTTAGCTGCATTTTTCTGCTGAAACAGAGGCCAAACACGGGTTGCACACTCACAGCTCAGGCCATGAGACACAGGACCTGCTTATTTTTAATTCACTCAGCACATTTGCAGTCGGGTCACTTCTTGCCCTGCTCTGTCACAGGAGAAGCGTTGCTTGAGCCCCAGCACACCGATGGCACAGGCAGAAACCAGGGTAGGGCTCACACCGCCTTGGAGGACAACACTGTGTCTGGCACACATCACTTCTCTGAGACAGGCACTAGGGGCTCCTACCATACTGCTTTATTTGCATTTTGATATGACAGCTAATTCTACAACCTTTCTGCAGCAAAACATGGTGCCTTTCAGGTTGGCACAGGCTGAGGCCCCTGGCTTCTCTCCCTTCCCTTGCATCCTGCACAGAGCCATGGGAAGACCATGTCTCGAATGCTTTTGCCCTGCCAGAGTTCCTGCATGGCAAATGCTGGCAAACCCCAACTTCCATGCCATGTCCCTGCATGGCCAAAACTTGCTGACCCCAATGTCACAGCTGTGTGTAACCAGGGCTAAGCAGCCCTGTGCAACAGGATTTCATGTGAGTGTTGCACAAAAAATCCCCCAAGCCTGCAATGCCCCAGAGGGCAGTTTTGCAGGTGAGGGGCATAGGGGCTGGGGAGCGCTGCCCTCCATCCCAACAGCATCCCTGTCCACTGCCCCTGAGCCCCCTTCCCCTGCATGGCCGGGGGGAGCGGGGCTGTGGGTGGCCAGGGGAGGGAGGCAACCTTGCCCCCTGGTAAGAGCCAGGAGCTGGTGGGGCGGCAGGGACAACTGTGTAATGAAGCCAGGCATCAGGCGTGTGGCATGTGCTGCTGGATGAGCTCCTCCAACGGCTCCACTCATTGATGGAGCCCAGTATGGCAGCGGCACGTGGAGGTGGGCTCATCGAGAGGGTCCCTGCAGCACCGGTATCTTGGTCTGCACCTCCAGGATCTCAGTTTCTGCATCTTCTACAGCTCCAGCATCTCGGTCTCTGCATCTGCTGCAGCTCCAGTATCAGGGTCAGCATCTCTGCGCCAGTGGCTCTTGTACCTGGCAGGTCTTGGGCCAGGGCTGCCTGGGAGTGGGGGTCCTGAAGCACCTGGGAGTTTTTGGTCTGCCCAGGGAATCTGATGGTGGGCACAGGGGAGCCTCTCCCCGTGGCGGCTCCAGAGGGGCTCTGCCAGCCTGAGAAGGCTGTTGGGACACCCCAGACATAAGGAGCTGTTTCCAGTCCATATCATGGAGCAAAACATGCAGGACGTGCTGCACAGGAGGGGGCTGGCAGGCAGCCCTGCTCGTCAATGCTTCCTAATTTTACACTGCAAAGGGCTTTTCTTCTGCTTTTAGCATAATGTTGTAAACCAAAAAAGCTTAGTGCTCCTGATTCTAGCATAAACCTGCTCGAAAACAAACAAAGAAAAACCCCTCTCTGCAAGTCGTGAAACTCCTGCAGGGCTGGAGGTCGGGTCATGGAGGCAGGAATCACTGCACCGGCCGGGAGGGGCTCCACTACAGCCAGGTCACCCTGGTCAGGGCTGAGCGTGGGCAGCACTGGCAGGGACAGCCCTGTCCCGATCCGGCCACGGTGGGGTGGCTCTGGTGGTGCTGCCATAGCAAAGGTGCAGCGTTACCTGTGGCTGCACCCGTCATGCCCAAACCCTCTGCGGGCAGGGTGCCACCGCCTCGGGTCAGCTGCCGAAAGTGAACTTACTTGGCATTTTATTCTCTCCAGGCTGGAGCCCGGTTTTCCCCAGGAAGTGGCTTTGCCCTGAGCTGCGCCGTGTCTCCCCGCGGCACTGGGTGAGGAGCAGCCGCGCACCTTCGCAGAGCGTCGTGGTGGCAGCACAAGGTACGTGGCTTCAAGCCGGAGAGCGGTGAAGGCACCCTGACCCACCACAGCCGGCAGCAGCGGGTCCTGCCGGAGCCTGCCCTCCCTGCTGCCCACTCCCCAGCCTCATCCCGCACCGGGCTCTGGGAGGAGGATTTTGCCTGCTGGGAGGTCACGGTCATTGAGCCCCCCACGCGGGGGGACGTGGCAGTGGGGTGCCCCAGTGAGGGATGCCCACGGGGAGGCCATCACCTTCTCCTCCTGGGCTGGGCAGGGGCACACCATACTGTAGGACTGGGCTTCTGAAAGCTGGGGACCCCAAACTGCCCAGCTCCCTTGGGTCTGCACCAGGGTGGATGACTTTTTAATCCACCAAACTTTAATATCTTTATTTATTGTGTTGGTGCGGCTGCTGAGCAGGTCAAATGCTCGTTACAGCAAGGATGGGCTGTGCGAGGGGAGAGTAAACCAGTGCGGTGCATGCTAAAGCACAGTAAATACTGCCCTTCTGTGCTCTCCTCCCACTCCTTTTATTATCTCCTTTTAATGTGTTCATGGTTTTTATTTCAGTGGATCAGCTGTCTTTTAATGGCTGTTGTTCTTTTCTGTACTTGGACGTGAGAAGAGCTGTTTTATTTTTAGTTACTCATGCTTGGTAAAAACTTTAGTGGTTAAATTGTCAGGAAAATCATAACAGTAAATGTCCTGACACTGCCAGGGGAGGCTGGAGAGCTGGGGAGGCTCCACCGGTGCCAGGACGCTCCAGATAAGGATGGAGCGTGGCAGAGGGAAAGCAAACACAGTGATAAGGGGACTGGCATAAAACACTGATATCAGGCACTGCAGCGTTTGAAGTACAGGAGGAAGAAACCCAGACGTTTTCCAGCTCCACTTTGCAACATGTTTATTAGGTATGCTTAAAAAACCACAAAAATAGAAAAGAGAAAAATTAAGAGATGCATAGACTGCCCTATCGCATGCTCTACACCAAGGTACAAAATCAAAACTACTTTGGACACTGGATCTGTCGTTGTAACCGAAACCGTGCCAGGAGGTGGTACGTGCAAGTGCTTGGGGCGAGGTGGACACAGGACCCGAAGGAGACCCGGGAGAGCGGCACCTGTGGGTGCAATGCAGCTGCACAGATGCCCGCATCTGCCTTCCGATGCATGCAGCAAGACCCATTGCTTGTCCCCCTTTCCTAGCGTGCGAGGAGCTGCCTGCCTGCCTGCCT
>VZTL01038784.1:0-10240 GCA_013400535.1 Scopus umbretta
GGAGGAGAGAGAAAATATGTAGCATATATAATGAATTAATAGAATCCTATTATTTATTCTCTTGCAGATACGAACTATACCCCATTTAGTATTTTGAGATGATGAAACAAAGGCATCCTAAAATAGTTACATATAAATATATTCCAAAGACCATTATTCTCTCATATATTTATGTTTGCAATTCATATTAAATTATACCTCAGTTAACTGGATAGAATGTAAGACATGTTTATTAAGCAAAAATGTAACTGTGGTGAGGTCGTTTATGGTGATGTGACCCGAATTTACCTTCAGGTTCTGTCAGGAGGGAATTTGCTTAATTAAAATCACTACTCAGATATAATTACTAATGAGGTGGGCATGAAAGCATACTTCAAGAGCAGTGAGTTACAAGGGTCTAAATTCTCATTATAGAGACAATGTACAACCAATGTTTAGCTTGTGTAGCTGCTAAATTCTTTAACAGACACTAATAATTCAAAAATTGTCAGTTTAAAAAATATATTATAAATGTACTGTTTTTAATAGCCATATTATTATGTACATTTTCTTTTTCTTCCTCAACACTTAGTTTTAATCTTCCATTTTTCCCCTTTCCACTTGAGATCTAGCAAAAAGGAATTTCTTAGTTCTAGAATTGCAGAACTGTTGAGAGTTTTTCTTTTTTTAAGTTACATTCTTCCAGAACTAAATTAATTACTGCAGTTCTTCAAATGAGTATCAGAATGTTGAAACAGAATCCATACGTATTTTATCAGATGCTTTTGCCTGACATCCCTCATGTGGCAGAAAAGAATTATAGGTGCTTTACAGGTGAAATTTTGCCAAGCAGTATTATCCCTCCCCATATCACATAGAAATGTACTCATATTTAAAAAAATGTCATAACACATGACTATAAATTGTAGGTATTAAATCACATATCCATTGCAGTAGTCATCATATGTGTTCACAGAATAGGAACAAAGCCAGAAACAAGGCTGAACTGTGAAAAGAGGAGTTNAGAGAATAAGATCAGGAACTACCAAGAAGTATTTCTGGATGTACTGAAAACTGTATAAAAAACTTTGCAAAATGTTTACAAAGGCAAGCAACTGGATGGAAGAACAGGATAAAAATCCACTGAGGACTGTTAAATATAAAGACACCATCTCCAGCTCAGGAAATTTCTGAGCCAGAAATCAGCAAAGGGTAAGTGAGAATACATAGATGTTTCAATACTTTTAATCAGTCATACCTCTTTTCCTGTTCCTATGTGTCCACTGTTGGGAGCAGGATACAATGATGGAAGTAAAACCTTTTGCTGTGACTAACTTAAAGTATTCTGTTGTCACACAGACCTACTACAGAGGCTCTGAAATTTATCTGGAGGTCTACAAAAGCAGAAATTAGTGCATTTTTGTACTCCATACCTTATAATTAACTTGCAAATGCAAGAGAACCTGCAAACTTACATCATATGGGAAACAGAAGAACTAAAGATGTTTAGATTACTATCAGTTATTCTTGCTTAAGCTATTTATTAACTGCCTTTCCCTCCCGCATTTCACAACTGTACTGTCAAGCTGGACTTTTTTTCCCCCTCTCAGAATAAAGAATAATGTGAAGTAGGAAATTAATAAATAAATAAAAGGAATTATCTTCAACAAATATAACTGCATCTTTCCGTAATTGAAACAGAATATTATCACTGTCTCGTCAGTTAGGAACTGTGGAGTAAAAAATTATATTGTGAATTTACATGCAAACCCTAGCATTTTAGGGTAATAGAATCATCTTAGGAAGCCTTCAAATAATCTGTTTTGTAGGCCAATTTTTTTTGCAGCTATATATATTTGCACATTTTATTTTGAAATTTTTGGCATGAAAAATGCTTCTGACCTAACAGAGAAATATTAAACCATGATGGCTATTTCAGGGATAANATAAATGTACTGTTTTTAATAGCCATATTATTATGTACATTTTCTTTTTCTTCCTCAACACTTAGTTTTAATCTTCCATTTTTCCCCTTTCCACTTGAGATCTAGCAAAAAGGAATTTCTTAGTTCTAGAATTGCAGAACTGTTGAGAGTTTTTCTTTTTTTAAGTTACATTCTTCCAGAACTAAATTAATTACTGCAGTTCTTCAAATGAGTATCAGAATGTTGAAACAGAATCCATACGTATTTTATCAGATGCTTTTGCCTGACATCCCTCATGTGGCAGAAAAGAATTATAGGTGCTTTACAGGTGAAATTTTGCCAAGCAGTATTATCCCTCCCCATATCACATAGAAATGTACTCATATTTAAAAAAATGTCATAACACATGACTATAAATTGTAGGTATTAAATCACATATCCATTGCAGTAGTCATCATATGTGTTCACAGAATAGGAACAAAGCCAGAAACAAGGCTGAACTGTGAAAAGAGGAGTTGAAATTGGGAAAATTAGGAGGCTGAACATGAATGAGTTATTAAAACTTAGTTTAAAAGCCATCAATATAGCAGAGAATGATTTTGAGACTGAATTTTAAAAAGAAAGGAAAATCTGAAAAAGACTAGATATAGCAAAACATGGCGTGGCATTTAACAGAGAGAGCATTTACTTGGCGACACAGAGAAGATACAAGAGCATTGTGAATAAGAATGTGAGTAGGAATAAATGAGGTCAGAGAAATAATGAAGCTAATTTTTAAGATCAGCGATATTGGAAGGAAACTGAATGTGTTCTGAAAAGGAATGGATAATTATAAAGAGATTAGGGAACGCTTTTAAAAAGGTAATCATACTGAAAAGTGCATAATGACATAAAGGGGCTGGAGTAACATACAACATATATTGTGCAGTGGAATTAACTTCTTATTCCTCACAATATTTGCAAATGTAATTCAGGTGGGAAAACCTATGCAACCATGTATTCATTTATTGTTATCACACCTCAGTACCTTTTAGAGTGGACAGAATGCTGTTGAATCTCTATTTCTTGATCCTACTGTCAAATGCAAACTCAACAAGTTACTCCTAGTGAACTGAGTACAGGAACACTGCTTTTCACCTAATGGTTTCTACAAATAGCACATGTTTCCGCTAGCTTTTTTCTGTGCATATAATTAATATCAGCCTCTTTTTTATGAAATGCTGGTAGTGAAAAATACATAAAATTGAAAAATTCATATTTTAGGTTTAAAAACCAAATCAAACTATTTATAATTACTCTCTTATATTGGATTGGATATTCTTAGCTTAAAGCCTTCACCCTAAGACTAAGACAAATAATCAGTTCAACATTTGTCAACTGAAAAAAACTGTAGTATGAAATGATCATATATATTTCCTATTGATTTGCCTATTGATATGTAGTCTGGCATGTCTCTTAAATCACTTTTGCTTTAAGAGACAAGGTTCTTTTCTATTAAAAAGTTATGTTCTACTTCTTCTTTCAAACTTCTACAGCAGTGAAATAAGAAAATAATTTAAGTTGAAATAAAAGATGTGTGCCTCTTACTTCAGATAATTGAAAATAATTCCTGTTGATACGATGTACCACTACCAAAACATCTTTGTGCAATTTACCAGGAAACTGAGTTCCATACAATAACACCACCTAAAAAAGTCTTCAAATATTTCAGTCAGCAGCACTGTTTTGTCCAGCAAATCAAGGTAGGTGGACCACTAGTCACATATGAAAGAGCCCAAAGCTCACATATTAGCTCACTCTTAAAAGTTAATTGCCCTGTCACCAACACCATACTATTGGAGGCAGAGTACAGAAGTGAAGAGGATAAATTAAATGCAACAAAAATACAAAGCCTGCAAACACTTCAAAGTCTAGCCCTTACACTTAAGAGTCTCTTTAACTCTAGTGCATTTCTGCTCTCAAACTGCAAAAAGTATTTTGTCATTCATTTTGCTGGGACTACTTGAGATATAAACTCTAGTACATTTGAAAAAGGACTTTTAAACAACCATCCTGGTTTCAGCTGGGATAGAGTTAATATTCTTCCTGGTATCCGGCACAGTGTTGCATTTTGGATTTAGGATGAGAATAATGTTGATAACACACTGATGTTTTTAGTTGTTGCCAAGTAGTGCTTGCACTACTCAGGGACTGTTCAGCTTCCCATGCTCTGCCAGGGGCACAAGAAGCTGGGAGGGGGCACAGCCAGGACAGCTGACCCAAACTGGCCAAAGGGCTATTCCATACCATATGGCATCATACTCAGTATAGAAACTGGGGGGAGTTGGCCAGGGGGGCAGCGATCACTGCTCAGGGACGGGCTGGGCATCGGTCGGCAGGTCGTGAGCGGTTACATCACTTGTTTTTCCTGGGTTTTGTTTCTCTTTCTCTCTCTCTCATTGTTTCCCTTTTTGTTACAATTTATTAGTAGTATTAGTATTAGAATATTTTATTTTATTTCAATTATTAAACTGTTCTTATCTCAACCCATGAGTTTTCTTTCTTTTGCTCTTCAGATTCTCTCCCCCATCCCATCGGAAGGGGAAGGTGAGCAAGCGTCTGTGTGGTGCTTGCTTGCCGACTGGGGCTAAACCACGACAACACCCAAAGCATTTTTTTAAAAAGTGTATAACCATTTGCATCCAGAATTGCAAAGAATCCACTTTAGGTGTGAAAAGAAGCTAGGCATTGATCGCCTTCTCAGTATAAGCCTTCATGAATTAACAGAGCAGTTGCATAATGAAAACAGAAGCAATGAAATCTTAAAGGAACTGTTCCAAGAAGCAAACAAGTTTATGCATTTGTCATACATGTAGCTTTTCTCTAGAGAAAAACTAAAATCATCACCTGATTAAGTAATGACTACCGTACGGCTATCAAATGATAATAATTGCTTCTGGAGTGGGCTGATCAGTTACTACTGACCCAAAAGGAAAGGCAGCAACTCAGATCCCCAGCGCACAAAAGACTTCCAGGAAGGCAACAGAAAGTCCCTTTCTGAGTTCTGGCAGCGTGCTATCAATCTAGACCTATCTCCTAGTCTCCTTCCCAGCCTGGAGAAAGGATAATCTACATTAGCAGAACGCTGATAAATTTATTGAATGTTCATCCTAGGGAAAAGTTACATTGAAGACTAAAAACAAACAAGCAAAAAAACAGAAACCAAACATGTTTTAAACTAGCCAGGTTGTACACAAACAGACTCAACACACTCATTCTGTAATAGAAGATACTATTATACAACACAGAATAAACCAAGCTCTTTTCCTTAGACAATGTAAAAAGTAAAAAGTCAAAATTAATAATGAAAATGTTATTCACTCCTTAGATGTATAACACCTCAACAATGAGGTTTACTTGTTAAGCGTATGGAATGTTAAGTGTATGAAACGCATCGCCAACACGCTATACTGAACAGAATAACATCTCAGCACAAAGTACCTGCAAGCGTCGTACGCACACAGGAAACATGCCACCCCTGCTATTAATCCTGTGACAGTAAATTTCTTGTTCCATCTCATCCTCGCCTTGTCTCACTTATAGTCTTTGACTCGCACCTGAAGCTGCTGCCCTCTGTATGTGATGCCCCTAACACAATCAGTGTATGCATGATGTTTTTTTTTTTTTAATTATTTTTTTAAAGGAAGGAACATCTTTATAGCTTCTTAACTCTGTTCTTCCCCCTCTTTTCTGTTTTAGGGTTTTTTGTTTGTTTCTGACAGGCAATAGAATTCTTCTTGGAACTCCTTTCTTAACACTCCAGAAGCAAAGGATTAGAATACAAAATGAAGACAAATCGATATTAGATTTGCTTTATTTGTGCAAAAAGATAAAACTGAAATTGAGATGTGTTATCCACTGAACAAAGCACGAGAAACATATATTGAACTAACAGATAGAAGACTTTCTCTCAAAAAGAAAGGTAGGAAAACTTATTTTATATACTTATAGACTGAAGAAATATCAACCCTAATATGTAAGAAATGGCAATTCAGAATCTGACACAAACAGTACATAGGTCAATTGCCATTTGACGATGGAAATGCAGTTTTGCTAGAAGCTGCATATATTGTTACTTTAGCTAGGATGCTAAATACCAAAGAGAGAAATAAATGTGAAAGGCCATAGCAGAAATAAAGAAGGTAGAAGGTAGAAAAATAAAAGCCTGGAAGTTTGTCTATGTAAAATATCAAACAAGAAACTTGCACACTGTATTTTCACCTGTCTATACTTTTAGGGGTTTAGACATCCTTTAAACACATGTGCTAATTCTATTTACATTAATGGAAGCATGCTTTAAAGCTAAAACATTCTCTTAAACAATGACACATAAAATATGATCTTTATTCCTACGTCTTATTCATGCTTGGGAGGCAAACATACTTTATTTTAATATATTTTCCGAATGACTTGCAAAACACTTTGCAGAAGTCATTCTATAAGAGAGTGCTACTCTTTTGTATTAACAACTTTGATCTTTTAACACCATAAGCACAATTTCATTTTCCACCCTCTTAAAAAAATATGCTTGCGTTTAAAAGTTTGATGCCTCACTACATCATCCACAGTTTATTTAAATCACTGTTTCTACTCTAATGACATTGCTATTAGGCAACTAAAATTTTCTTTGTCATTTTAAGGATGTTTTACTCCATCAAAATATATGTATTATTTCATTTCTACAGATAAACTGAGTTCTAATAAAACAAACGCTTTCTGTAGAAAGAGTGGATAAGTTCCAAACATCATACTGTTCCATACAATTTTTATATTTTCAAAGTTCTCCTTTTTGCTATGTTTTACTGTGCTTTCAGGACTGGAATTTCTGAAGAAGGTTTGAACATCTAAAAAAGTGTCTGTTCCCCCCTGCCCCAAATGTATTGTTCTTTTAAAAGGTCTTATCTCTTCCTACGTCTCCCCTTAGCTCACCCATCACCTCAGGCTAAAACACCCATAATAATGATATTGCATAGAATATTTTGAAATCTCAGAAAACTATAAAGCAAAATTCCTTGATACTATTGTATATACAGAGACAAATGCCTTTGCTCTTTGGAATGAACTGGGAAAAATCTATTAATATCTTCCTTTGTACACTTGTACCTGAAGCCTGTACATGCACACTAAAAACACAAAGTACATGTTGCAGTATCTTGAAGGGAGAGTCTTCTACAGAACTGTTACAAGACACAGTTTCTATTGCGTCGTAATCACTGGGGGGTAGAAAGAAACCAGCACTTTGATGATCAGTAGAGATAAGCAATTTGGCCTTTTCAAAGGTCACTACTTCAGGTAAACATGCAGACCTGCCTGCCATACAAATGTGAACTAACAAATGATCCATGGCATTTCCTATAGACCCTGAAAACATACAGCTCTCATGCTATTGATATAAATAAAGGGGAAAAAATGGTTATCCCCCTTCTCACAGTGTAATGATTTGGGCAAAAGGACAATCAGGAAACAGAGCCTCCCACTGATTCTCTACAGGAGTGGGGACTTAACCCTGTTCATTCACTTCTCAAAATCCATCTTCTGCATTTTAAACACAGAAGCATTTCCCGTGCACCAAAAGTATTTTAGATTTTACCATGAAGAGTATTATATGCACCTGAGGGCATAAAGGCTTTATCCACAGAAATCTTATCATTTTCTAATAGAGTAAAACATGAAGTTAATTCCTCAAAGTTGCAGATACGCTTGGGCACACACATTTCAAGGGCACAATGCATATCCTGTACCCATTTTTTTAAGCTATCTTATTTGAAAACACTATTCAGTTTTACTTTAGCTAAATAAAATTCAACAATTTGATGGTGTAACACGGGACAGGAAATTTAGTTAAATTATATAAAAGTATTACAATTAACACTCACCAGAAGTAGTTCTAACTAGAAAATGTAGTCCTTACTGTTTTCATCATATTCACATACATTTAACCAACATTTTACATAATACTCTTAAAGCTATTATATGTTAAAATAAATGTCTCCTCTGACACGCTGCAGAAAATCAAGCAAAGAAAGCTGAGGTGAAGCTACTGGGGTCAAGGAAGTTTCTCTCAATGATGAGGGCCAGCAAAGCCTTTGAGAAAGAGGAGGCTCTGGAGCAAGCTTTCTCTCCTATTCCCAAGCACATGAACAAAATGTGTTGCTCCTGTTACAACAGCATTGCAGTTGTTTGGGTTGTTTTTCTTCTTTCTGGAGTTATTGATAATTCTCAGTAGGAGGCACAAAAATGTGATTAGACTAACATATGAAGTAGACAATCGCATATTTACTGTCTTTTTTATTCTATTAATGTCATATCTAGGTAAACTCATCAGTAAGAAAAAGTGTTAATAAATTAGGTTTTAAAATAACGTAATGCTATTTGAAATTATGAACCAAAATTATACCACACTATTGAGAAGCTCACCTGATATACAAAGATTAGTAACAATGTAATAGTAATGTTGTTTAGAATGATGCTATAATTTTATCTCTGGACAAACACTTTAAATTGCTTTTGTGTGGTAAAGTCTCCTGTTGATTTGAAAGCTTTTGCAAGATATAAGAGTTCTGTCTTCATTTTTTTGCATTTCAAAGGTTTAACTAGGTGTAATGAAAGAGTGCAAAGTGTGAACCCATCTTTTAAATTGGAAATAACAAAGGTGAATACTCAAGTAGACACAGTAGTTCTATATATGGCGTTGAAATTTATGCTCAGTACGTCTTTAAAAATCACTGAATGCATAAGCTAAGTATTAAAATTTTTGACAGTTTCCCTGTTATTTGACTATTTGTATTTAAATAGAATGCAGCATTCCCACAAAAGAAGAAATGGTAGTCTCTTTGACAAAACTATATTTAGAACAGACAGAGAAAGTAAGAAAGGAAGTACTATTCCTATTTTTTTCTTTTTTCTTAATTAGCTTTAAAAGTTTGAAATTCCAATGCTCAGGAGCCCAAGTGAGAAAATGAACAGGCATCTTGCATCTCAGCCCACTCAAGAGCTCCTGTGACTATGTATAATGAAAAGGAACAAGCAAATCACACTGATTAAGGTTCATGTGCAGATGCAGATAACCTTGATTTAGATATTGCCATGAATTTACTACATGAGAAGAGCCAGACAACAGCACACCATCAACTTATTGCAGGAATATCTAAGATAGAAGATAAACAGTCAATTGCTTGCTTTCTCAGTCTCAGACTAAATTCTCTTTTCATATTTGCATAAAGTGAAAGACCTTTCTTAAGGGTTTGAAATGGGGATGCATAATGACTTCTGGAGTTGTACAAATTCTCAAGTTCCTTCAATTTCAGTCCTGAGACTAGGAAAAAGAGAACACCAGTCTATCTAGCAGGAAGGATTTTCATTAGCATTGTGTCCTACGTTTCATCTAGCCCTTCCCTTGCATCAAATCCACTGCTGATATAAGCAATTCTGCACTATTGCCTTTAGAAGCCAGGAGGGGGATTCAAATCTATTAGTGAGCATATTATGGATATAAAAAACCATCAAATGCTTACAGTAAATAAGTGTGCTCGTTTGCTGTACCTAAGTCCGCTTTTGACATATCACACACACACTTATTGATAACCCTACATTCAAGAGTCTCAGTGGCACAAAATACCTTAAATGAACATTTTAAAATGCTATGTATCTTTTGTATCTTATTGTATGCCTTGAAAATTAAGCTATTTAAAAATCATAGAAAATGGTTTTCTTTTCAAGACAAGAGAGGCAAAAATACTTAAAATTGCAAAATCCTTTCGGTGAAAATTTTTATTTTTAGAAGTGAATGTTTTCAATCACATTAATGAGGATCCTAATTTGGCAATAGCAGATTTTCACTGGAGATTAGAATTTGTGTAACAGACCTTTTAAAAAAACCCAAGTGGTTGTTCTATTACAGTTCAACTTCAAAATTAAGAAACTCTTGGTAAATATGCTTTTCAAAAAATACAGATGAAACTTAAAATAACACTGAAGCTAGTTAAAAGCACCTAAAAATAACCTCTAAGAAAAAAATAATCAAGGAAAAGGGTGTAATTGAAAGTACGTAAAGTTCTCTGTTCAGAAATACATTCAATAATAATGTAATCAGGGAATGACCTGTGTAACTTTTCATGTTTCTAACAGTTAAAAAACCATCTTTCAAAGTAATTGCAATCAAATTCACCTGTTATAAAATGTTTTCGTTCTTTGATATTGCCAACCACATATAGGTAAATTTATGTGATTATTAGATTATCAATGTATTCAAATTTATTAGATTAAATCTGAATATACATAAGATAAACATATATTTT
>VZTL01038785.1:0-24039 GCA_013400535.1 Scopus umbretta
AAAAAAAAAAAGCAGAGGGAGCACTTAACAATGGTCTGCAAATGAAAAGGATTTTGCACAAACCTGATGCCAGCCAAGTAGAGCTGCTCAGAGTTCAATGGCCACTTACATGTGGTCTCTAGAGCAAATTTCATGGTATATGAAGCATGGCAAGACAAAAGACAGCCAGACATCTCTCCCTTCCTCTCCTGCCTGTGTAGAGATGACCACTGCTCACAGCAAGAGGGAGAGATGTTCCCTCTCCTCTTTTTTTGATGCTGTGTTTCCGGGGATGAATGATCCATGAGGTTTCCAAGGATCCACATTAAAACCACATGCCGCAATAACATTTCCCCACCTCAGGAGGAACACAAAGCTAACCAGAAAAAGGCCAACGTGCGATGCATGGGAGGAAGGAAAACAAAAAGCTTACAGGTACGCATTAGTGTGCCGATAATCAGGACTGAGTTGGCATGGGTGGCTCGCGCCCAGGCACTGGGTACGGCACGCTGCAAGTTAAAAGAACAGCCCTGAAATCTACGGGGTGAGTTTTCACTGTTAGCTCATTCAGAGGGCAATGTGAGCAGAAAGGGTTAAAAAAAAAAAGGATTCGGCAAAACCTTCTCCCTCCCCTCACCACCCCGAGTAAACTACACAGTAGTCCATTAAGTGGCAACTTTTAACCAGTCTTCCAAGCAAACCTTTCAATATGAAAAGGTGAGGAACACAGACATGGGGCGTTTCAAATCACTGCACACTGCACCAGAAAAGCTGCACAGGCAAAGCTTCGCTCGCTGCCCCGTGCGACGTTCCAGCCGTCTTCTGAAGCTCACAGAGATGGGAACATGCCCATGACACACATGCAAAGCCTTCAAGCGGCAGGAGTTCTCGGTTTTATAGAGGGAGAGCTCAGCTGGGCGTGAGGGGGATGACTGTCATCCAAAGCAAAAGAACAGGTCGGCTGTTGTTCTGCAATGAATGTCCTCCGTTAGATACATCTTGTGAAAATACTAAGTTGAATGCGCCACGTGGAAGCATGGGCTCAGACATTCGCTAAGCTCCCCCCCCCTCCCCAATTAAGTTGCAAGCATGTGCTGATGACAGTTTGATGGCTGGATGTTATGGATTAGTCCCAGAGAGTATTTTTGATTAATGGTGTAATTTAGCGATCCATAAATAAAAAGTGGATTTTTCAACAACTTAAAGTAAAAATTTCTAGAAAGGCATCAATGTAGTTGCTGAGTAAGGCGTTGAGCAGGTTCCTCCATGTTCTTAGCAAGACCATCCACAGTATCCATAAATAGGGGGCGGGAGGGGGCTTCTCGAATGTAGTGTGTCTTGGACAGAAGCATGAGATGTTCTCATTTTAGCCGCTCAACGAGTCCCTGCGTCAGTCCAAGGTGCAAAAGCTGAGATCTGGAGAGAGTTGCTAGATGAGGGAAATATTCCAGGAGCTTCTCCCATGACAGTTCCAGCAGGCTGGGTACCACCAACCATATTTTAAACAGAGAGCCAGTCCGTTTGTTTTCATGGATGTTGACCACCCCTCCGTGAACATACATGCAGCCAGCCTAGATGGGAAAAGGAGGAGGAGAGGGGAGTTACGTGGGGCACAGACCAACCTGGCACACCAGAAGGTGCTGAGGAGCAACACAGCCAGGAAAACCAGGATGTGACTCTCCAGATTCCCAGCTGGTTAATCACAGAGCGAGATTCATCTCTCACCAATATGTGCTGGTAGCAGAAGTGTCACTGCCTGAGCCAGCCACCCCGGGCTCCTCGCGTAGCCAAGGGGAGGAATCACTGCTGAAGGGCACGTGTGCCACCCTAAAGCACGTATCCCCTGGCTTGGAGTGCTCTGCTCTGTATTTTAGGTGACTTCTACCCCAGGGAATCACTTTTGGGAGTGGGGCAAAGTGTTAATAAATTAGTATAGAACCAAGCTTAGGTTTCAGCTAAAAAAGAATGTGTTTTTTTACACCAAACCCACACTATACAAAGACACGCTGCATGCCCTCTGCTGGCTCAGCATAACCCTGCTCCAGGAATGACACGAACACAGAGAGATGGGAAAAGCTCAGCTGCTGACCTATTTTGCGAGTGGCATTTTTTCAATATACAGGAAAAGAAAGGGCATTCCTGCTGTCCAGGCGCCCACCTGCAGTCACCGAGCTGCCTGGGAAACACATTTATCAGGCCGACAGTTTCCCAGAAAGAGCTGCATTTATAACAATCTCCAAACTAGGTGGCACCTGCTCTTCTAACCAAAGAACCCGAGCTCTGCCCTCCCATGCTGCCCTAAGGTGATGATCAGCTGAAGGAGGCTGAAGCCACTGATAAATGCATTTCTCGCTGCCTCCTGCTTCTCAACCACAGGTCTCTCAACTTCTACTTACGGCAAAATGCTCTAGCAATACCAACCTTCCCGTCAGCAGTTGTTTCCAAAGAGGGCTGCTTACCTGCTAATCTTCCAACTTGGGCTGTTCTCAGCAGGCTAAAACCAGTTTACTTAGTGGAGTATTTGTGCTTTTTTTCCCTTTTGCAAACAGGAACTGCTGCTCACCCATGGAATTACTCCTCGGAGCTGATGCAGTTTAAAAGCTAAAATTCTGCATCGCTGCTTTTACAAAGCAGAATATACTGTGTGCTACCGCTCTTCAAAGTAAAAGGAGTCCATGCAGTGACCTCACACCAGCCCTCAGCCTCCCTAAAGATGCTGCATCCACTGGAGATCACCTCCTTGGTAACATCGGTTCAGCTCTATTTGCAGCCCACACAAATGTCAGAGTGCTTGGACGAACGGCTTGAACTTCAGCTACGTAGGAAAGAAATGAGTCACTTACTGGTGTGACAGCAGCACAGTGAAAATACACTGGTTCCGGCATGGCAGCTGGGAGCTTGATCCACTGGAAAGTTTGCAGATTCAGCTTCCAAACATCTCCCAGAATCACTTCTCCATTATAGCCTCCACAGACAAACACATCTGTAAGAGAGGAAACCCACGGTGCTTACAGGACCAGCCATCCTTCATCAGCAACTGCAGAACGTGCAGTGACTGAAGTCAGCAACCACCTTTCCAGAACGGTTTTAGGATCAACAATTATTTTACCTCAACACAAGCTCTCAGTACCTCCCAAATCAGCCCCAGCACACTGCTCATACCCACAGAGGCCACTTACAGAATAACAGAATGGTTTGGGTTGGGAAGGGTCTTTAAAGACCATCTACGTCCAAGCCCCCTGCCATGGGCAGGGACATCTTCCACCAGATCAGGTTGCTCAGAGCCCTGTCCAACCTGGCCATGAACACGCCCAAGGACGGGGCATCCACAGCTTCTCTGAGCAACCTGCTCCAGCATCTCACCGCTCTCATCGTAAACCATTTCTTCCTTATGTCCAATCTAAGACTATCCTCTTTCACTTTAAAACTGTTGCCCCTTCTCCTGTCACTACAGGCCCTGCTGAACAGTCTGTCTCCATCTGTTTCATAAGCCCCCTTTAAGTGCTGAAAGGCTGCAATAAGGTCTCCCTGCCGCCTTCTCTGCTCCAGGCTGAACAACCCCAACTCCTTCAGCCTTTCTTCGCAGGAGAGGTCTTGCAGCCCTTGGATCATTTCCATGGCCCTCCTTTGGACCCACTCCAACAGGCCCACGTCTTTCCTGTGCTGAGGACCCCAGAGGTGGACACAATACTCCAGATGGGGTCTCACCAGAGTGGAGCAGAGGGGCAGAATCACCTCCCTCGACCTGCCGGCCACGCTTGTTGTTTCGCAGCCCAGGATACAGTTGGCTTTCTGGGCTGCAAGCGCACATTCCCGGCTCATGTCCACTTCCCCAGCTCCTGGTCCTGCTGCCTGCCAGAGGGAGGTCCTTCTTCCTAGCTTTGCCCAAGTTCTCAACTCAGAGGTTTTGCACTGCAGCTAAATACTGCTGATGAAGGTAACTGGAAGCATCTCCTAGCTCCTGCCTTACTTTTATTGGCACAATTAGCACTCCTAAGGAATACAATCTGGTGTATCACTCCACCCTTTAACATACAGCATTCAGTAATCGATCTGAAGAGTTTTGAAAAGAAGGACCAATATTGTAACTGCTTCTTTGGTCCATTATGAACAATTTGGTTTTTATCAAATTCAGGGGAATGCGTTTGTGCAGGACAAAGGCTATGAGGCTATGGGACAGGCCCAAATCTAGTTGGAAGAACACTCTACCATTCAAAGTTGTGGGTAGCTGAACACGGACTGGACATGCAGAGCCCTCTCCAAGCTGTGCCTCAAACGGCACCACGCAAGTGATTTACAGCAAGAACATTTTGAGGATCAACGTGGAGAACAAAAGGCTCTACTAAGCTCCGTGCAGCTCCTAACATGTAAAACGTCTTGCAGTGAGTCCAAAGGAGGGCCACAAAGATGATCAGAGCACTGAGGCACCTCCCCTATGAGAACAGGCTGAGAGAGTTGGGGTTGTTCAGCCTGGAGAAGGCTCCAGGGAGACCTTATAGCAGCCTTCCAGTACATGAAGAGGGCCTACAAGAAAGCTGGAGAGGGATGTAGTAGATGTAGATGTTTTTACAAGGGCATGTAGTGATAGGGCAAGGGGTAATGGCTTTAAACTGAAAGAGGGGAGATTTAGATTAGATACAAGGAAGAAATTCTTCAACGTGAGGGTGGTGAGGCACTGGAATGGGTTGCCCAGAGAAGCTGTGGATGCCTCATCCCTGGAAGTGCTTAAGACCAGGTTAGACAGGGCTTTGAGCAACCCAGTCTAGTGGAAGGTGTCCCTTGCCCGTGGCAGGGGGGTTGGAATTAGATGATCTTTAAGGCCCCTTCCAACCCAAACCATTCTGTGGTTCTATGAAAATGGCCCTCACTTCACTAGAGAATGGAAAGACTCAGGTGCTAACTCTGCTACTGCCTCACAATCCACTCCATGTGAGTATCTTGCATATACAACGTCACGAAAACGACCCGCTATCAAAGAAACGCATGAACAATCTTTTCTCTAAAGAATACATCAAAGAAATGCATGAACAAACTTTTCTCTAAAGAATGCGGCTTCCAGCAGTTGGCCCCACTTTGCTTTTCACAGTGGACAGTAAAGCTAACAGGTCAGTCACCGAGCTGTAGCAGGAGCATCATTTACACCTGTTTGTGAGCTTGCAACCAGTAAGTTGCAAAGTATCACGGACATTCATGGCTAAAATACATGATAACTCACACTGAAGTGGCCACACACATCCAAAGGAGATTTACGTGTTGCCTAAAATACTGCAGAACTCCAGAGCGACAGTACTGTGCAGTGCAGAGTAAATTTGCCTACAGCAGCAAGATCCCTCATATGAAGAGTGGTGCCAACTGGGCAGCTTAAGGCCTCGTAACAAGAAAGAAATCCTCTTCCAGAAGAGACATGTGTGCCCTGCAGGTCTCTCAAACATGTGGTGGAGGCCAGCATCTCTCAGGCTAGAAGGATGGGCTTGTCACTGCTAGGCTGTATAAGACACACCAATTTTCAAGAGGCAGATCTTACCATTTTTTATCTGAACGCAGCTATGGCATCTTCTGGCTGCTGGAAAGCCTGAGGAGAATTAAAAAAAAAAAAAGTATCAACTATAGTTGCTTTAAAGTGCTTGGACAAGTGGTGATTATATCTCAACATATAATCATGGACAGGAGTCACCTGCTTCGTGTATAAGGGGCTTCTGCTTTCCTACAATCACCGGTACAACATCTCTAATTTAGCAACCAGCTGCTTCAGGTTTGACTCCTCCTTGCTCTTTGGGGAAGGAAGAAATGTGCCAGAATCTCATTCCCCACAGAGTCCAGCTCTCACCTCTGGCTTGGTGAAAAGGCAGCAGCCAAGGGCCTACAAGGTTTCAGGGAAACCCCTGCTGCTAACCAGGCCAGCACGTGGTCCCTCAGAGGGAGCAGAGATGATGTGTATCTTCTTCTGGGAGGAGAGCCAGCCACTATCACCTTTCCCACCCAGGGAGGGAGAGAAGCCAGACCGCTAAACGTGCTTCAGATGGGTTAGTCCTCGCTGCTAAAGCTCTAAGCAAGCAGGTCCTGAAGCCAGCGTTAAGTCACATACTGTACACGGTTACAAAAAAGGCTTTCAGCCTGCCAGCAAACAGCATCTTCGAGTGTCTTGGCCACTCTCTGGTTTACAGGGGAAGACACATGAAATTCCAGACTCACCAACTTTTTCATGAGGTTTTGTGGCAATTTCCTCCCAGGTGTTGGTTTCAAGGTTGTACGCATGGATCTGAAGTGACAAAGAGGAGCTGTTAGTTCCTCCTGGCTCTCCCAGCACTACAATGACGCAGTTACAGGCTCTGACCCAGGGAGCCACTATAAATAACACCTCTTTTTCATTAAGTGTAAAAACAAAAATAGCTAATCACAGCCAGTGACTAAGCAGGTATAAAATCACCTTCAAAGTGTAGCAGCTTACTCAAGCTTTTGTCTCAGGCTTTGCTTATTTAAGCCCCACAACTGAAGAAAAAGAATATTGCTTTTCAAAAAACTGGACCAATTAAAACGCAGACCCTCCAGTTCTCAAAAGTATTTAGAAATACCTATCTCATACTGCACGTAAGGAGAAAAGAAATGCAGAGAATGGAGAGACAAAAAGTCATGTTAACTGCTGCAGTTTCAGCTTTTTTGGAAGCAGAGCACTATTTAAAGTCTCCTCATTTATCATGTTGGCCTTCAAGATGAATTCACTCTTCCCTCCCCAAACTGTATTGGTGAAAAACATTTACCACAAGAAAGGAAATTAAAGCATACAATTAAGGCAGAAGACAAGAAAAGAGTGACCATATCAGTATCGGAATTTAACGTCAAGGCATTCTTTCCTTTGGCGCTTTCCTGTTTTGGTACAAATACAACATTTAGAAAGATACCCTAGGTGTTTTTAAATGATAATCTTTGATAACAGGTTTATGGAAATGAAGCTGTTTTGCAGGTCAGTATGGTCACTGGTTACCACAGAGTCATCATCTGTAAGTCAACAGGACACGTTTGTGGCGACACCAGGTTTTACAGAAATAGGAGAACAATCTGCTCCTAGTTATCTGTTTTTTTAACCAAGCTCTCCAGGCAAAGCCAGACGAAGAGACCGTGCTGCTTATACTTCACTGTAGAAAATCTCCTGTCCAGGCCAGCACTCCACGTTTCTGATCGCCTTACCTTATCTAAGGAATAAGCTGTCCAGGAAGTTCCACCTCCCAAGATATAAATCCGTTGACCATCATGTGCGATTTCATGTCTGTACCTGAAGGTGCAAAGAAGGACATTTAGCAGCACAAGCCATTAGTGCAAGTGAGCAACAACAAAAGCCTTCTGGAAAACACTAGCAAATTTGAATGGTTTAAGCAGACACCCCAAGCCCAGCTATGCTATGTCAGTCCCTCAGGTTGGGAGCGTTCAGAAGACATGGAAGCTTTCATGAGCAATCTAAGCAGCACCCCAGAAGCTTGAAAGGCATTTCCCGAGAGCAGAGCACCACAGAACTTAAGCACAATGATTTATGGAGCACCGTGACGGCCATCAATATTCCAGCCCTTTCTCTCGCTAAGATGGTCGCTGATTGATCTCCCAGCCCTCCGTCCTCCATGCCTCGCTACAGAATAGGACAAGGGGCAGGGATCATCCAGAGCCTCTTCCCCTCCTCAGCGCTCACCAGCTGCCCCAAGTCCCCAGCTCTGTTCTGGCACCACAGTCCAGATCAATGTCCTGGCAAAGGCTTCACACCCCATCCCTACATCCCCCTGCACGCCAGACTGCCGGAGCACTGGTTGTGCAAGGTTCACAGTCGAAAACACTGCTCTAAAAGTGCCCAGAAGCCTGTCCGTAAAGGTGGTGACTCCACTGTGTAAAAGCTCTCTGAGACTGTCCAGCTTCTCACCTCTCCTCTGGCATGTCACAGGACATATTGTTTGGTTTCAGCTGGATCCACTCTCTAGTGTTGAGGTCTAGCTTATGCAGGTCGGTACTGTAAATGTAACCAGTTGTTCCTCCAAACACGTAGAGACAACCATTGATGATGGCCATGGCCTGGAAGGTAAGAGAGAGAAACCAGTTAGAAACCAGTTAGGATGGACACGCGACATCAGTGTCTGAAAAAGAGAGAATTCCCGCCCTCCCAAAGCAAGACACTGCTTGCAAAGCTCTACCTACAACTGACAAAATTACACGTTCAGGAGGAACATGAAGGGCAAACAAGGATGATACACAAAAGGTGCGGAGGGGTGTCTGTAGGAATGGAAAGTAACTCCATGGCCACCAGATGAGGACCTAGAAGTGGAGCTGCTGAGTTTCAGGCATCAGACAAGACAAATCTGTGTAGCAGGGGCTCCCAGGAGCTAAAACCAAAGCACAGTTAACCCTGAATCTCTTCCACGCTGACCTTACACAGATACTGTTGCAGAGAATCTTATAAACCAGCTATCAGATAGCCAGCAGCATTAAGCGTAACAGAGAAAGCCCCACACGCAGTGGGTAAGTCAGACTAAACAACGGAGACAGCCTGTACAATTCAAAAGCACATGGACCATCAGCCTACTGAAACTGCGAAGGTGGTGCAGGCACCATTCCCTGATGCAGTCCAAGGTGAAAGCAGAGATGTAAGCTCCTTCTGCTCCCAACTGCCTGTTTCCCAAAGGCCAGCTCGAGCTTAACTGGGCAAGGGGAAGACTACTTTCCTTCCCCCAACTGTCTGGCGCACATCTAAATGAGAAATTAGTTGGGTTATAAATGTCTGCACCACAAGTACATTGGCAGTATTACTGGAAAGCACAGCAAAAGGTGGCAGTCCTCCTGCGAGAGCGAATCTAGTTTTTTGTACACCATATTCATCCACAACGTTATGGAAAGTCTTAAAAGTTGTCTTAATAATAATACAAATAAGTTGCCTTAATACAAATAAGACCTATTAAGCACTTATTTTTATATACTAACCACTTTCATTTACAATTTTGGGTTTCAAAGGCTTTGAGGAGGCTACAGAGCAACTCCAGAAACTACCAACTGCTTCTTAAATCAGACATACTTTTCCATTCAACTGCATGGGGCATACAGTTAATAAATTTTGGCTTTTCTGAGTGTAAGAAAACTATTCCTTTCCTTTGACCTCTCAAAGAACCAAGACCGCTCTGTTTCTTTATAAATGATACCCGCCTTTCCCTACACTTATATACGCAGAGAACAACTCCAGTTACTAGCAGAGAAGAGATCTCCATGCTTGGGCCCCTTTTCTGTGGCACGCAGCGCAGCACACGCAGGCACGCTCCAAGTGCCTCAGCAAGGGCTGTCCTTCATACCTGGCCATAGATTCGGTTGGGTTTCTTTCCTCGGCAGCTGAGCAGAGCCCATCTTTTGTATTTGACGTTGCAGACGTGGACGTCGTTGCCGTTGCTCTCCCCAAAGGGGATCCCGGTGCCCCCAAACACAAGCAGGTTGTTGCCATGCAATACAACTAGGAGAGAGAGACAGAGCAGAGATACTTGTTGCTGTGAGACGCGGTAAAACAGAACGACTCTCTGCTCTGGAGACAGTAAGCAGCGAGTGTTCAATATTGTTCAAATACCCTGCAATTCACACTACGCATTTATGGCTTTGAAATGCTCTAAAAGAGGAAGAATGCAAGCTAAAACCATGGTAACCAAAGGCCTACTTTTAAAAATGGCTAGTGAACAAAGAGATCTATTTTTGGATGCTTTGAGATGTCTGATTGCACTGAGCACCTAGCTGCTGAAAGTGCAGGTGCCTTGCAACTATCAAGCTAAGTACCTGAAGGCTACTTCTTGCATTTGAAATTTTTTCTTTCCCTCTGCCTCAACCCGAGCGAAAGGGGAAAGAAAAAATCACAAAACCAACCCAAACTCAAGGCCTACTTGCAGAAGAGTTGGGAACAGGATCCAGATTTCACAGTTCTTGCCTGGTTTTGCATTCCACCAGGGACACCGATTAAAATAGCTTCAGGAGTAGGCCCATAGGAATTGAATTTCCATACATACGTGACATGGAAGCTAGTTCCCTGGGCATGTAGCCTTCAGTGCCCATTTGATGCCAGGTGTCTGTAGCAAAGTTGTACCGCCAGAGTTCCCTGAAGAGCGGGTAGTCTTCGTTCTCTGGCCCACCAGACTCATCATAGTCAGGATTGTAGCCTCCAAACACGTACAAGTTGGCATTATCTGCCACGCAACGATGGCCACTTCTTGCTGGTGGAGATCTATGGCCTACAGCAAAATGAGAAGGTAAACCAGCTTCAGTGAAATGTCAGCAGAGGAGCTGAGCTTGTCTCCGAGGGTCAGGACTACACCTACTGCAGTGGTCCTCCAACAAGCGCAGCTGGTTGTTTAGCCACAGGGAAGCATGCCTGCAGCCAGGAAGAAACGGCTCTGTAATGACAGATCCACTTCTCCGAGCGGGAGTGGGGAGAGCCTCTGCGTGTCACCACCTCATTCATGTCCACTCTAGCCCCTGGACCACACCTGCCTAAGGAGACCCACCTGCAGGTCGACGCAGGACAATCCTTCCACGTGGCAATCCTTCCATAAAAGCGATTTCTGAGATATCTTACAAATTCCCCCTTCTGTCATTCTGTATGGCAGATGTCACTTAGGAAACAGTTCCAAAATGTTTATATTTAAAGCTGCCCGACGGGAACAAAGAAGAAAAGTAATGATTTGCTCTCCCTCCTCCGCAAACCTTCTCTCTGTTTCTTCTCTTTTGCTCCTGGCACCTTGTATCTCAAGAAGGCTTTTTCACCTTGGACGCCCCTGGGCTTCCCAAACATTAAGCAATGTGGGTCTGATAGAGCAAGTAAAATCTGCTCATAGACAAAGGCATTTGCACTGGGAGGGAACCCATCTGAGATCCTACAGACTGAGCTTGACAATTGACAGACGCAGCCCTTCCCAAAAGGAAGCCCTCTGCCTACCCACCCCTCTTCCCTAAAAGCCAATGGAAATAAAAGCGGGGAGGACAATTCAAGCTCAGACCTCAGCTGGAAGAGATAAGAAGACTGATTCCATCCAGAAAAATCTAAACAGCAATATTCTTGTTGGACTACAGCAACTGAAGTCACAGCTGACAAGTGATCAAAAAGTAATTCCGAGCTCGCTCAAATTCGATGCACAGCAAGAGCCAAGCACAGTGCCAGAGGTGGATGTTTTTCGCCAACGAGACACAGGACCACATAACGAATGAGAAAGATGAAAGGAATAGAAAGCAATCAGGTCCCCGAACAAAGGAGCTGATTGTGAGACACGTGCAGAACATCTCAAGCTGACTAAACCAGGAGGGTGTCAAAAGCCATTTTTTCTATGCAACACAACAGTGTTTTGGTGAGAGTAACTCTAAGGTTCATCTTGAGAAGGAGGATACATTAATAGCCCCCTAAAATGTACGATTTCAGTGCGAAACCATCATTCCCTCAAGCACATCCTCTGCTTGCTGCACCTCAAGACAGGCCTGCTTTGGTTCCGTTGACAATAAAGAGCAAACCAAAAAAAACCATCAAAAGAAGATCCCAGAAGACCCCTCACCAAACCAGCGATCTTCACCACCCGCCTGCTCTCACAGCTCATTTACAGACTTTTAGGATGGAACAGGACCCAGTGAAGCATCTAATTAGGACCCATCCTGTTTTCTTCTTAGAGCCTGTTACAATTATCAGCAGTGAATCGGACACACAGAGCAAAAACAAATGAGGCATCAAGCATCTTTCCTACAGGAAAGGTGAAATAAATGATTTGTCCAGACTGAATAATGAATTTTAACTCAGCACAAGCAGCTGTGCTTAATCATGTCCTCCGTTTGCTGCTCCTTTAAGCTGCAGCTCTTGTCCAAAATTAAGCTGCTCTACAGGGTTCAGCCAAACTCCTTGTCGCTAAGTTTTGACAGATTTGGGTTGTTTCCAGTAATAATTGCGCCTTGCAGCAATCCCCACTTAGGAAACTAATAAGCACTGGCTGAAAAAGAGGGGAAGAAAGTTAAGGAATTAATGGAAAAATCTGTAGTCTTTGGCCTAGCTACTGAGACAGCACAGTGCTACTGGGCACCCGGCGTGGCGTGGACATTCGCACGCAGGAGGGGTGGATATTACATGTACTCATAGCGGCAGCCAGGAAGGTACTGGTTGCAGCGCTGGACTAAACTGTTAAATAACTATTACGTGCTTCAGAGGTGGTTCATAAAGGGAAAGAGAAACATCCGTCCCTTCTGGCTTTTTATTTTAAACTCTCAAACTACCCAAAGAGATGGATTTGCTTTGCTGAAGCAAACACATTGACAATAAAGGTATTTACAAGCAACTGTTCAGACTCTTGCAATCAGAGGCGCTTCGAGAGGGCAAGTCATCTGATGGTGGACATCTGCAAACAAAACCGTGCTTGAGAAGTGCCCGTGCCTCTCTGCAGCCTATATAGGAAATCCTGGCAAAGGGCGCAGGTGTCTGCGCTGGGCCAAAGGGAGCTCATCCTGCTTGTTTCTTCTTCTGTGTTCGCCCTGGAGGTCTCCAAAATGAAGACCTGACAGAACTGAAATGGGAGCTTAATTCTAGGGAAGACTGGGAGCACTGACGCACACCCTTTGCGGGAAAGTGAGGATTTAGTTCAATCCCCCACTGAATGTAAAACGCATTAGGGAATTGGGAGTTCAAATATTACATTAACTATAGATCCCATTTCCCTCTAGTTATAACACTGGCCATGAAAATTTTCCAGAGGGAAGAGGGGAGAAGGCGGCTGAGTTTTACACATAGCAAACAGACTAAAGAGTAAGAGGTGTAATTCAAAGAAAATAAATTAAAAAACAAAACCAAGGAGGTCTTCTCTGCCCTTCACCTCTCAAAATTAAAAAGAGAAGACGCCTGACTTTGCTATAAAGCCCCAGAACAGTTAAGTTTCAATGGAAAGGGATCAATGTTTGGTGCATGCAGGTCCTCGAGACAGCAAGATGGGTACGTTAAGCCCATACACAGCGCAGCTGGTTTCACCTCTTCCCATTTACCTAGAAAGCCATCTCCTATCTTCAAAAAGACAATTTTTTTTCAAGCTATCTCCAAGACACAGAAAGGGCATCGGAAGCCGGAGCTGGTGTCAAATGGGTATTTGCAAGTAGCCAACGAAGACCGTCTGAAAGGATCACCCTTCCCATGCAGCCATTCCTGCTGCAACCCCCATCTGCCGCTAGTTCCCTGCCCGTTCCCACTCTCTCACCAACAACTCAAAGGGCTCTGTGCACTACAAGAACAATTTTTTCTATTAAACACTCACTCAGTAGCTGTCCTTTGTCAGAAGCTAGGGATCCTCATGGCAGAGCTAGCAGGAGAAATGATACCTGGCCCTGGTCATGCATTCACAGCTCAGCTGCTCAGGGGAAAGCCACCGTCCTCAGAGTTCAGCTGAACGCCAAACCAGGGATGAGCATGGCTAAAATGCTTCCTCCCGCTGTGCCTGCTATGTGGTGGTGACTCCCAAAGGAAAGGAGGGCTGGAAATGCCAACCAGAGCAAGGTTTCCCAAAGCTCAGGGCTAACCACTGTAGCTACAAACACAACCAATAACCAATTTCATTTCGCTCTGCTCGAGAATAACAGATTTTCTGCTCTATGCAAGCAGACCCCAGCTGCTTTTGCTCAACACCGTGCTCCACAGGTAAGAAGTGACTTATTCCCAAAGGCTTCACACTTTGACACTGTCTCTCACAGCATTCTCCTGGAGAAACTGGCGGCTCATGGCTTAGGCAGGTGTACTCTTCGCTGGGTTAAAAACTGGCTGGATGGCCGTGCCCAGAGAGTGGTGGTGAACAGAGTTCAATCCAGTTGGCAGCCGGTCACCAGTGGTGTTCCCCAGGGCCCAGTACTGGGGCCAGCCTTGTTTAATGTCTTTATCCATGATCTGGATGAGGGGATTGAGTGCACCCTCAGTAAGTCTGCAGATGACACCAAGCTGGGCGGGAGTGCCGATCTGCTGGAGGGTAGGGAGGCTCTGCAGAGGGATCTGGACAGGCTGGATCGATGGGCCAAGGCCAACTGTATGAGGCTGAACAAGGCCAAGTGCCGGGTTCTGNCAGATGTGGCCATGGTTTAGTAGGCATGGTGGTGTTGGGTCGACAGTTGGACTAGATGATCTCGGAGGTCTTTTCCAACCTTAATGATTCTATGATTTCCAGCTTGCTGTTTTTAAGCTTCGCTCTTCACTAACCCCTTTGTCTCAATGGACTAGATCCTCCTGCTCGCAGAGGCCCAGAGAAGATGACATATCTACCCATAAAATAGGAAAAAAAAAAAATGATCCAACACATCTGCTGAGTCACCTATGAAAGCACACTCCCAAGTGTATCAATGAAGTCAATGGTACAATGTTAAACCGAGTTAAATTGTCACCAAACACTTCTAGTCAGAAGTGAAGTTACCTTAATTCACTTTAATAGAAAGTCTTAGAAAAAGACTCCTCTAATTCTGTCTTTTTAAAAAAGGGACCTGTAAAAGCTGAATCTCCCGAAGAGTTAATTCCAATTAGTTTCTTCAGCAGACAAGCTCTACGACTTGCACCTCCAATAAAGAACTGCATTTCCATTTAATTATCTTTTTTCAGGTGATTCACGTTTCCTACTGAAATTCTTCATGCAAGTTTTGGATCTGTTTTTGCTCCAGCGTTAGCGATGTGCAACGAGCCTATTACACAAGCACAAACTTTAGACGGTGCAGGAAGGTGGAAACACCCAAGGGTTTGCTAACTTCCTCCTCTAGTTAGCAAAGCCCACCTCCCCACGAGCCGAACCTGCCACAGATTAAAGAAGCTCCCAACGCTAAGCGAGGCAGAGCAAGGCACCATCACCACGAAAAGCTGCAAGGCACCGGGCCCCGCTATGAATTCTTTGATGCTGGACATGGAAAGTAGCAGCATGATGTACCGAGTCAAGACAGATCTGTGGGAAAGAGGTTGTAACGCTAGTTGTAGAAAATGGCTTTAAAGTGGACGGATATAATTTGGAAAGCAGTTGCTTTCCCAGTTTAAGACTCCAAAGCGAAGCAGGAAGGAAGGACGGGAAGGCGCGTTCACAGGGAGAATCCTTTTCCTTGGTCCTGAGGGCAGAAATGGGAACAATAAAACTTTCAGAGAATAAGAAGCTCCACAAACAGAACTAAATTGAAACATCGTGACCGGGATGTAGTTAAGGAAACTCCTAATTTAGGACTAAGCTACCTGATGGAAACTTGCTTGCTGGCTATGGTTACGCACTGACCTGTTAACACCCTGTTAAATCCACCCTTTTCAAGTGATTCAGAGGGAGCTGCTCAGATGGCCCAGATTGACTTTATTAGCACGGATTCCTAATTGAACACCTCTCCTGCAAGAGAGGTTATTAGAACAGAAGGAGCGCAAGCAAAAAGGCGGCACAAATATCTATTCCTCGGTTTCCCAACGTGGCGCAGCACAGCAGCTGATGCACAAGACATTTGTGTCCTACCTCTCCCAAAACTCTGAATACAGAATAGATCTGGGGTGAGAAGGAGAAGAGGGCAGAGATGCTCATTAAGAAAATTTAAAGGAATTCTTCATTTTAGAGGAAGAAAGTGTAATGGTCCTGGATAGCATCCAGCAAGACTCCCACTCAAAACGTCCCTCTTACGGGGAGGACAAAGCTGAATTGCACCTGCTAGTCCATAAATTGTTGTTCCTATTCTAACACAAGCATCAAAGTTTATTAAATTCCACCTCTGGTTCCTTGACAGCTACAGAAATCTATGGAAAGCCTGGAGAGAAAAAAAAAAAACAAAAACAAACAAAAAAAAACAAACACCACAAAAATCCCTTGGCACCAGCAGATTATTCGAAGTTATAGAGCAGATTAAATGCTACCAGCATGCGCAGAACCACAGCACGTGTCAACAGCTATGCTCAAGTCCACTGGATTTTGCTTTTCAATAGCTCTGTAATACAATTATAGAATAAGAAAATTAAACTGCGAGGTACCAAGTGGTTGCACTGAATCACACGCAGCACAAACGTAAGGGGAGAGGCGCTTCAAACAGAGCAGCACAGAGACAAGTTTCACAGAACAAAGGCATTTTCTTTCCATTCAATTATCCTGCCTTTCATGACCGCAGGAAAAAAAATGCTGGCATCATCTCACTGGCTAGGTTAAACAAGAGGGGAGTACCTGCTAGTCGAATTAGTAAGCTAGCCAGCTGGCCTTTTTTTTCTTTCAACAAGAGGGGAAAAAGGTCTAATTAGCCGAATATATTTCTTAAAAATAAAAATAAACAATGAAAGAGTTGAATATGAAGTTGTTTGGAGAGCCTGCCTGAGACTATGCTTTTTTTAATCATGACCATGCTGCCAAAAAAAACCCCAAATAAATCTACTAATCAAAGTAGATTTTAGATTGGATAGTAGGAAAAATTTCTTTCCTGAAAGAGTGGTGAGGCATTGGAACGGGCTGCCCAGGGAGGCAGTGGAGGCCCCACCCCTGGAGGGGTTCAAAAAACGTGTGGATGTGGCACTTTGGGACATGGTTTAGTAGGCATGGAGGTGTTGGGTTGATGGTTGGACTGGATGATCTCAGAGGGCTTTTCCAACCTTAATGGTTCTGTGAAAGAGAAGCTCTTGGCAGAGGGCGAGGACTGCCTATGCCACCAGATTCGGCAGAATTTATTTTTCTTTTTAAGGGAATTTTCCCTAGAATTTTCCCTACCATGCCTTGTTATTGGTTCCCAGCAAACCAATGCAGTGCTCTTCTCCCACGGTGGCAAATCCACAACCGCTGCCCCCTTTTCCCAACCAGCCTCGGAGGGAAGAGGCCAAGGGTCTGGACTGTCCCACTGTCTGCTGAGAAACCCGTAAGCACAAAAGACCCCCACTATCATCCCTCTCCAGGGCCAGGTATGAGGCTGAGCAGTAGCCAAAGCAACCTGCAGCAGAAAAAAAGTGATTCCTAGATCCTTTGGGACCAAAGAAGATGAGGGAAGTGAAACTGCTAACTTCATGCTTAAAAGGCAACTCTGGAAATGGAAACAGGTCGAGCTCTTTTGCCACCACAGCTACCGGAAAGAGATTTGGCTGTAGCTAGCAGAAATGGCAGGAGCAGGGACTAAATAAACATATTCCTCTTGCAAACACATACCCCCTCCCTGGGGTTACTGCCTTGGAGCTGCACCTGCGATGACTTTCCAGCTTCAGGAGGCCTCATTTCTAAAGTCTGCCATGTGCTGTTGCTTGCTAAGGGTGCAAAAAAATATCTTTTTGCATGGTCAGATCAGCAGACTCCAAGCCGCAGGTGTTGATTTTAAAGTTTTGCCTCGTCATTATTTATTTGCCTTAAAGGATCCCTAAAGACCCATCTGAAACTGGAGCACAATTAAAATGTTTTGACATGCCACTTGCCCCTTCCTAACTCACTGAATTACAGAAAGATTCTAACAATGCAGCAGTCAAAGCATTTATGGTTTGTTTTTCCATGTACTGCTTGCTTGTTTCACGCAACCATTTTCCCCCTTGCTCATCTGGCTGTTTAAAGACATTGCCGCTCAGAAAAAGGAAAGCACGTAAGATAAATGCAACAGAAATTAGGGAGAATGGTCTATTCCGTTCAGAATACACAGGGAACGATCCTCAAAGCCAAAAACAATAATTAAAGGCCAATGTGAAAGGTTTCACTCAAATTTTGGGGTCACATATGGCCCCAAGAATCTATATTTTCCTTACAGCACATGGCTTTCTCCATAGAAGAAGCAAGCGCCTGTTTTTATCTTTCCCTTTTGCCCAGCTCCTGTTAAAGCAGCCAAAAAGCAAAGGAAAAGCAGCGGATGCAGCCAGAAGATGCTCTGGCATCTGGAAGCTCAGAGTTCTGTGCTGCAGGGAGGCAATTGCTCAGTGTGGGTGTGTGTGTCCCCCCCAAACAAACCTCCCTGGGCACTCAGGGGAATCAGTGAAACGCATTCAGGCGGTGTCAGCCTCCCAGGAGATGTACACACTCAACATCACCTCCCACAGGCGACCCGAGTTAGAAAAGGACGACTGGCCTCGAGTTCAGGGTTTCCACATGGAGGTGGGATTCAAGGTCAGAAGAAACACTTGACTTCTAACCTTCGGAAAAGAAAGTTTATCCAATAAAGGTTGCCAATGATTCTAAATCTCAAGGACAAGCAACCGTTTTGGTGTTTTTCCGACGAAGATGCATTCGGAGAAAACACTTCACACATGCAGCATACTTTTTATCAACACGTCAAGCCTCAAAGTTCTTTAAGTATTTGAAAATTAGGAAATAATGGCACATAAAAGCTTACAGATTCCTATTGCTAACTGAAGTTTGCTTCAAACACACAAAACACCGTTTATTAGGATGACGGCAGTTCAACCATAAGCTCACGATGGCCGGATGCAAACGTTTACAACCACCAGTATACACCCTTTTTTTTTTAAGCTAGCTATTTAGAGCATCCCCTCAACCACCCTGCCCAACACAACGCCAGGCCACCAAGAACGCACAAATGTACCGAAATTTATCTGCGCAACAGCTATCGGCATTCCCAACGCAGCGTGGCAGCTGCGCTTGCATCTCCCAACGCATGCGCAACACAGGAGGCCGACCGAGGAGATGGCAGACTTCCACCAAGTAATTCTGCTTTGCAAAATTAAAGATTAACTGCTGCTCTACCTGTAGTTCCTTGAGCAGTATTATACGAGGAGACAGAGCAAGGGACGGCGGCCATTCCGTGGCACAGAGAGAAAGCATCCGGATTTACGCTCCCGTTGTAGCACTCGCTAGCTAACGCTGTGCGAACTCCCAGTTCATTCCTTGAACAAAGCTGTATCATTTTTCTTCCGTAATTTGATGGATTAAAGGTTGCCACGCGCATCAGGTAAGCTGAAACAGTTCAATGTTGAGGACCTCGTCCAGTTTAAACATTTGGGGCTGGCAGCGAAATAAAAGCAAGGATCCCATTCTGCCAGGCTACAATAGGAAAACTCGGCCAAAATAGATTGCTAGAATGGAAAAAAAAAAAAAAAAAAAGATTCCTGGGCTGCAATCAAAGCACTGGTGGTTTTAATACTCTGAATTTTCGTTCTGGTTAAAGACTCGCATCTAGAGAGCCGCTCCTCCTAGAATTACAGGACTATTTGCTGTTTTCATATTTACTGATGAAAACTAATTGCAGGTACAGCCATAAATGCTCTTCATTTTATGTGCGGCTCAAATTGGGATTTGAAGACTATGCTAACGTATTTTAAATCAAGCCCTTCTTTCCCTCTCCTCCAGATCACCTGGAACAAAGCACGGTTTTATTTATTCCTGGAATAACCAGCAGATATCCAGGTGTAGCCTCAAACCCCTCCCAGAGCAGCAAGCCCAGCACTGCCTTTCATAAGCTCCCGTTTTTCTCAACCTATTTTAATCACGATATCCACCGGAGGGTCGCTGGCAAAGTAAAGGGTGCAAGAAGTTAGTGCAACAAAACTCAGTGTGAGATCTTGCGGAAGGGGAGGGTGATTTTATTTTACAAAATATTTGAATAAGCGGGTCCTGGCTGCTCACACCCACAAGAACCAGGTAAATCCAGGTGATCTGGCCAGGATCACTTAGGTACAGCACGGAGGATGAAAGGACAGCAGCCAAGTCCTTGCTATGACTCCTGGGTTGTTCTTCATGTAGAAGGACAGACAAGTGTCGGACAGGTCTGTCGTACCCTCCGGCTCCTTATGGCGAGAAGCTTTGGCCTCAGAGTTTTGCTTCCTTCTGCTTCCGTGAAGTTTAGGCAGGTCTGCTGCCTATTGTCTGCATTTCCTCATTTTGAGTTTCTTAAAGTTCCTCCTGTCGGGCTAACAGGAAAAGGAACGGCACGAGTGCCGAGCCGCAGCCGCGTCGGCTTTGTCCTGTTACCAGGGTGTAGGGTCTTCCAGTCGCAAGACTCGCCCCAAACACGCTGCCTCTTTCCAGCAATCCGTGATCTTCAATCCTACTCATCCCAGTGCAAGGCCATACCACGTGGCATATATTACGCCGCAACATTACTAGCGTTACTCCTAGCAACAGAATTTCTATTTCAAGCACTGTTTTTGGAAACACAAACTAAATGACTACAGGATGTAAAGCTAACAAATACAGCGTGGCTTTTGGTTCTCACCTTTTCAAAGTAACGTACCATTGATAAACAGCTAAGGTGTGCGTACGCATCCTCTTTACCGCTCCTTAAGGCTCTCTGAAGATGGTATCAGTACTATTTTCCCTCCTACCTAGTTTTTCCGACGTTCAGATTAGTGGGTTTCAATATCTCCCTTCCCAGTTATGATTTCTGTGAGGCTTCTGAAGGACATTTAGGTCAAGAGCTGAAGCCAAAGCGCAGCCAGCTCTTGGGAGAGAGAACAAGACAAGTCAATATTGACTTTCACTCCAGTCTTCAAAGCTTCATCTTCTTCATACTGGCCAGACAAAATAAGTTTGTAACTCACGTAATTAGAGTCCCTTACAAACGTTTGGATAAGCAGGATGTGAATGTGTCACCGAGAACAAGGTTTAAAACCCGTTCGTTCATCCAGCTGCGTTCAACTTCTCCACATCCCACGGCGGGTGCCCTTCCGTGGCAGGCTGCCCGTGCCCGAAAAACACCCGAGAGAGAAAGCAGCTGCGCCTGGGTCCCCGATGCTTGAACGATGACTCTGCCCGGGGCCAAGGGCAGCTGGGAGAGGCCACAGGATCCTTCCAAGGATGCCAAACACAACCCGCAGGCCACCGGCCAAGAGCCTTTCAAATATTTCAAGTCTCTAAAGCAGCATTTCTAGGAGAACGATCATTCTCACATCCAGCTGTGAGAGCTTTTGGGTTTGGATTGATGTCCAGAGCGGGTCTGCTTCTTCATCCTGCTTCTCAAAGGCTTTTGTTCCCAAACCTCTTTGCAGCAATCACGTATTTCAAACATTTTTACAAGCGCGCAATTGATTGTCACTACTTCCCGTGACGAGTAAAACAGGAATGGGACTGTAATACACGAGATAGCATCCCAGAGCGGAGAATAAAATAAGGAGTCCTTAGGAGTGCACTGTCCTTACTGAGAAACCAGAGCAAAAGAGGAAACATTTGCCCCAGAAATGTATACATTACAGATTTTGCACCCCTAAAATTGAGTGTTCCTTGGGTGGTTTGGTTTTGTTTGTTTGTTTGTTTTCAAATGTAAAAGGGAAATAAAGAAAGGAATTTTAGAAAATGAGAACCACGGAACAGCCTGGGTTGGAAAGGATCTGGAAAGATAGTCTGGTCCAACCTCTTGTGGGAAAGGGAGCCGAGATGAGAGTACCCAGCACCCTCTCCAGCCACATCTTGAAGCCTTCCAACGACAGGGACTCTACCACGTCCCTGAGGAGGTTGTTCCAGTGACTGACTGTAAAAACCGTCTTTTTTACATCGAGACGAAACCTCTCCTGGTGCAACTTGTACCCACTGCCCCTTGTCTTCTCCATGTAGCTCCTTGTGAATAGAGACTCTCCATTCTCTTTGTAGCCGGAAAACTGTGACGAGGTCCCCCGTGAACCTCCACTTTTCAGGGAGAAGAGACCTGACTCCTTCAGCTTTTCCACACAGGACACGTTCTCCAGCCCTTCGACCATCTCCACTGGACCCTCTCCAGTCTGTCCAACGTCTGTCTTGCCTTGTGGGGACCAGAACCGGACGCAGCACCCCAGGAGAGACCCAATATTGGGGTTTTCTGAGGTTTTTTTTTTAAATACGTCTTAGAGGCTCTGAACCTCTCCACACCAAAAAAAACTCTACTGTGACTGCTACACTGGGAAAATTATAGCTCAAGACAAGAGCACAAATGCTGAGCATGCGAGAAGCAAAGCTATATTTAGGTTTCCAGACTGTTTCTATCCACGTAACCCTGAGAGTCTGATGAAAACACTGAAAACATTTAAATGTGGACAGGAAGATTTCCAATGAGGAGAAGAACAAACCACACACCACCTATATTTGACATTTCTCATCTTTCTAAAGCTTACAAACACCTAAAAATAGCTCCTTCTTTTCCCTTATCCAATATACAATTTTAGATGGTTGAAGAGTCTTTGCCCATCACAAGGCAGCAAAAAACACAAACAAGTTGCTTATTTTTCTGTTGTTGAGAAACCCTTGATAGAAATACTCTGCTTGAGGAAGCAAACAGAGCAGCACAACCCTGGCACCAGTTCCCGCTAGCCAACTGCTTACCTTTTGTAATCATTTCCCCACGCAAATGCAATTCTCCAGAGTGAAACAGGCGACAAAAGTTAAAAACCTTTTCTACAAGTAGGTGGAAAAGGAGAATGTGACAAAAGCAGCACCTAAATAAATGTGTATGCTCTTGTATTTAACCAAGAGAGAGCCCAGATCGACTTCAAACGACATGTGGCTTAGCAGGAGGAAAAGAGCTTTGCACGGAGGGACGCAGCGAACACATCCAACGCCAAAGCGCGTTACGAGCTCTTTGCATGCTTTCACGACAGTAATTCCTTATAAAAACAGGATTAAAAGGAGATAGCGTGCTTTATGGAAAGAGTCTAGTGCATTGAATGGTGCAGGGAAAATGAAGGAACGCCTCCTGAAAACTCTGAAGGAGAGTTGGGAGGTAAGAAAACAAACCTGATTGGAGGAAATGGAGGGAGGAGAAAAAAAATATTCCTCTATCTCAACCGTTGTGTAAGGGCTGCTGCTGGAGCTCCATAAACAGGACGTTAACAGGCATCAAACGGGGAAAAAACTCCAGCAATTGACCCAGAAGAGATTTTTTCCAGCAGGTAGTTTTTTAACAAGACTGGCAGTCAGCTTCGGGTTTGTTAAGGCTGGGCTTAAGCGCTAAGGCTGAGCTGAACGGGGGTAGTTTGTCCCCGGGGACTGCAGCGTCTGCCCCACTGCAGGTGGTGAAGGGCAGGATTCCACGTCGGGACAAAATCCATAGCCAGGATCATTACAACCATGTCAGAAGGAAGCACTAGTGGTTTGCTCAAGCCAACGATTAAAATTCAGGAATGTGAAGATAATAATAAGCTCTTGTGTAACCAAAAAAGACGCTTATCACAGAAGGAAGGAAACGCGTTTGAGAATTCGCCCAAAAATAGAAGGTGGAGAGCAACTTAGCAAATTCATAGCAGTCTTGCACAAGGCTCAAAGGCATCCTTTGCTGCAGATCCAGATCGTGACAGGTTTCACAGGGATGGAAACATGGACCCTGGTCTGAAAGTCCATTCCCAGCTGCTCCTGGTGCCCCAGACGCGCCGAACGCAGGCTTCTACCGCAGCAAGGGGCTTCACATCCCTCACCGAGAGATCTGAGTGGTGGGGCCAGGGGCAGCCAGGGCAGAAAAGGATGCCCTGGGCCTGAGGTACTCACCTGCTGGGTGGCAGCACCCCAGCACCATGCGGCCCTTGAGGGCAGGAGGTGCTATGGGGATAAGGAGGAGGGAATACCCCAAACCGGCTGGGAATAACCCCCCTACCCCATCACAGATCCACGGGGTGCCCTGCATCCCTCCTAGTATCACAGAACTGTTGGGATGGGGTTGATCTCCCCAATCCTGCGGCTGTGGGTTAATCCCGGCCTCCTCCCCCTAATATCCTGGGGCTGTTGGGGTGGGGTGACCGCCCCCACCTACCAACACTGCCAGGAGAAAGTGGAAAAGAGAAAGAACCACCATTTCCAGGGCACAGGACTGGGCTGATGTCTCATCCAAGGGCCCCCTAGTAGCCTGCCCCCCCCCCATCCCGGGATCACCCCTCGCAGGGCTGTGCCCTCCCCCCACAAAAAAAACCTGATACGTTGGGATTGGGGGGGTGTGTGTGTGTGTCAACATGGGGCAGCCCAGACCCATCCAGGATCACAGGGTCACTGAAATGGGGCTGACCTCCACCAGGGACCGTGGGTTACCCCGTCCCCTCTCCCACCCCCTGCCCATGGGGAGGAGGATGAACCGACCCTGTGGGGCATCCCCCAAAGCGCTGAGACAGCCGAGACGGGGAGAACCGCCATCCTACGACCCAGGAGAGGCGGTGATCCCCCACCCCCCCCAAACCCTGCGTCCCCTCCG
>VZTL01038785.1:24367-36651 GCA_013400535.1 Scopus umbretta
CGGTAGGTGCTGGGAGTTATTGTGAGGGGGGGCACTGGGAAAAGAGGGCGCTGGGGTGTGCTGGGAGGGACGGGGAAGCGCGGGGGGGCACTGGAAAGGGGGGAGCGCTGGCAGGCGGTACTGGGGGCACTGGGAGGTGGTACTGGTGGCACTGAGGGGCGCTGGGAGACAGTGCTGGAGGAATTAGGAGGTGCTGGGAGTACTGGTGGCAGTGAGGGGTGCTGGGAGACGGTACTGGTGGTACCGGGAGACAGTACTGGAGGGACTAGGCGGTGCTGGGAGTACTGGAGGAATTAGGGGGTGCTGGGAGACAGTACTGGAGGAATTAGGAGGTGCTGGGAGTACTGGTGGGACTGAGGGGTGCTGGGAGATGGTACTGGAGGAACTAGGAGGTGCTGGGATTATTGGTGGCACTGAGGGGTGCTGGAAGACAATACTGGTGGCACTGAGGGGCACTGGGAGACAGTAGTGGAGGTACTGGGCGGCAGTACTGGTGGCACTGAGGGTCACTGGGAGACAGTAGTGGAGGTACTGGGCGGCAGTACTGGTGGGACTGAAGGGCACCAGGAGGCGGTACTGGTGGGACTAAGGGGCACTGGGAGTACTGGTGGCACTGAGGGGCACCGGGAGGCAGTATGGGAGGGACCAGGACCTGCTGGGAGTACTGGAGGGACTATGAGGCGTGGAGAGGCAGTAGTGGAAACTGAGAGATGCTGGGAGGCAGTAGTGGGCCGCGGGAGGCACTGGTGTGCACTGGGAGGCATTGCTGGGGGGCACTGGGAGGGCAGGGGCGGGTGAGTGACCTGTAGAGTTCTGGCGTCCCCACAGCCTGAGCGAGCTGAACTGGCCACGTAGCGGGGCTCTGACCCGAAAAGCGTGGAGTCACACCCCAGGGGGGGCACGGAGAGCCACAGGACTTGCTGGGGGGTCTGGGAGGCACTGGGGGCACTGGATGGCTGAGCTTTGGGCATATCTGGCTCAAGTCAAGCAACCGTGGTTGCCCTGGGAGGCACAGTGCACCTTTGGCCCAACCGTCCCCTAATTTTGGCTAGTGGAGGAGTGTTGAGGAGAGGCTGAAGGGCAGCGCTCGCCGCAGGGCTGGTGTTCTGGGCACAGATGCCGGTGCCAGGAGCCGACATTCCCGGTGCTGGGAGCTCAGATACATCCCTGGTTTCAGAAACATGTCGTGATCGTTGATCTGGTTTCACCGGGCTCGGAAAACGAGCTCCCATCTCCTACTCGTCACATCAAATCCCCATCGGCCACTGCTGTCGGTCATCGTGAAATGCTTAATGCGCACCTTTGCTTGTTGTGTTGTATTTTTTTTTTTTTTTAAATTGGTTTATTGGTAAAGCAATTAAAAGTGAAGGCTTAGGAGCTCTGGAGAAAGGGTTCTTGTAAGGGTAAGCCTGAAGGATGAGAGGGTAGAAAGTGGTCTGTGCGGGTGTTTTTTTATTAATGAAATCTTTCCAGGAGAATGCAGATGCTTCGCGTGCTGACTTGCTGTTCCTTTTAGGAAGGACACGATCGACTGGTCAGAATCGGCTAATGGATCTTCGCAAATGGATGCTCTCTCCTTGGAGTCTGCCAGCAAGGAAGCCTATTTCAGCAGAGTAGAAACGTTCACCATATCCTTTCTGACGCTGAGCTTCCAGCCGTTCCCCCACCCTGTTTTGCTGTCACCTTCCCCGTGGCTTCCCCACAGGCTCCATCTTCGCAGAGGTTTTTCTTCTTCTTTGGCCAAATAAACCCTGGCCTAAGCTTCGACTGTTTTTAACCTGTAGTTGATTGGGTTTTATCCTTAACGCGAGCACCCGCTGAAGTGGGCGGGCAAACCCCACGAGCTGTCCCCCCTGGTTTGCGCCAAGTACGGCTGGACCAACGTGGAGTGTGACATGCTGAAGTGCTCCAGCTGCCAGGCCTTCCTCTGCGTGAGCCTGCAGCTCGCGTTTGACTTCGACAAGTGTACGTATGCCGGCGTCCGGCGGGTACGGGGTGTGGGCTGTAGGGTTTGGGGGGGGATTTCTGCTCTGCTGTGTGCGTAAATGACTCCTGTAGTCTTGTCCTGGGTGGCGCTGGGTGGTTGATGTCTCTGAAAATAAAGAGCAAGTGGAATAAGTTTCCTTTAGTTTGTGAGAACATGGTAAAACTTCCTGCTTCTGTTGTTGGAGACGGGTTAGAATAGGATAGTTCCAGTTGGAAGGGGTCTAGGGCGATCATCTAGTCCAACTGCCTGACCACTTCAGGGCTGACCGAAAGTTAAAGCGTGTTGTTGAGGGCATTGTCCAAAGGCCTCCTGAACGCTGACAGGGATGGGGCATCGACCACCTCTCTAGGAAGCCTGTTCCAGTGCTTGACCACCCTCTCAGTAAAGAAACGCTCCCTAATATCCAGTCTAAACCCTCCCCGATGCAGTTTTGAACCATTCCTGTGTGTCCTGTCCCTGGATCCCAGGCAGAAGAGCTCAGCAGCTCCATGTCCCCTCCTCAGGAAGCTGTGGAGAGCAATGAGGTTGCCCCTCAGCCCCCTCTTCTCCCAGCGAGACAAACCCAGTGTCCTCAGCCACTCCTCATAGGACATGCTCCAGCCCCGTCACCAGCTTTGTTGCCTTCCTCGGGGTGCATTCAAGTAACTTAACATCCTTTTTTTTAAATTTTGTTTCCCAACTGCTCGGTTGCCGCCCTGATCCTCCACTAAATGTTTCCAAAGTGGGTTGTTGGTGGCTGCTGGTCACCAAGACGGTCCTTTCAGTGGTCACATTGCATAATTTAATTAATTAACTCCTCTGCTGCCCTCTTCGTGAACTACCAGCAGTAAATCCCCGCCTCCCGTTGCCCTCACTGAGCTCCTTGCCCAGGCCCAGCACCGGTTTCCTTTCCCTGCCCGCGGAGCATCAGCCACTCCTGACGCCGAGAGGCGCAGGCAGGGAGCAGTAACAGCTCCCATCTGTCCCACGTTGGACAACGGAGGGCCGAGAGCGCGGCCGGAATGCCAGCCCCCAAGGTGTGCTTGGCCCTACCGCGCGAGTGTCGCTCGTGAGCCACCGGATAGCGACGGCCTGTGCTTTATCACCTGCCCAGACCTTCCCTTCCCTTTGCCTGCATCTGTCCTCCGCAGAAAGATGTTTATTACCCCACCACAAATAAGTGCCTTCTCAATTTTCTTGGCTGCAGGTCCCTGTTTTTGTTACCTGGATGGTAGCAGGGAGCGCAGCCCAGATGTCTGACACAGGCAGCGTGGGCCATGCTGCACGAGCGCTTCTTTTTGGGTCACTCTGAATATCGACATCTGCTGTTTGTTCAGACTATCTTTTTTAAATAAACCTTGGCCCAATTATTCTGTTGGTAATCGCACTGGTTTAGGAAAAACTGAAATAATCAGCGGTTGGAAGAAGAGCTTGAAAAATAAATCGCTTATTTCTGAAAGGCCTGCATAAGTTAAATTACGTATCAAAGCTTTTTTGGGGGGGAAGCTTGATTTCCAGACGTGGCTGTGATTTGGCTCCTACAGCCAGGGTGGAGGGATCAGGTGAGTTAGCTAGGGACTGGCAGCAGCCCAGGAGGTAAAACTGGCAAGAGCAGGCGGTCCTTGCCCCCCTGGTTGGCTTAGGCTGTGTTTCCACTGCACTGCTGTGCAGCGTGGCAGGCTCCTCTGCTCTGTGGTCGCCGTGCCTGGGAACGGGAGGGGATTTCAGCTGCGAGGAGATGGAACTGCTCTGGTCACGCTTGCTGTTGTGGAGATAACCCTTTGAGCCAGCCCGCCTTCACTGCTGCGGGCACTGCCGCTCCGTGGTTGCCTGCGGAGAGGCTGGAGGTGCGGCAGCTTCTTTTGGTGGGGAGGGAGATGAGTCTGAGGTGAGAGCTTCAGGCTCTGCAACCTACAGCCTCGGGTGGCATCCGTCACCCGAGCCATGCCCAACAGGAGGAGCAGGCAAGCCGTCGTGGCCTGGTACCTTCCTCTCCTGGTTTGGTTTTCCAAACCATTCCCCGAGGAGGTGGCTCCGCAGGGGAGTAGAACTGAGCTTTGCCTTGCAGATAAAGAGCGCTGTGTGGAGCTGAAGAAGGCCTTGTGCACCGCTCACGAGAAGTTCTGCTTCTGGCCAGACAGCCCCTGCCCAGGTTGGTGTCTCAGAGCCTGGCTAGTGTCCAGGATCATAGTCCTCTTTGGCAGAGCAATGCCTGTGAGCAGCCTCAGCAAATAAACAACTGAGCCATGGCTGGAGCCCTGGATCCTGAGTCCCAGGCTCCCTTAACCTTTGTGTGCCTTCGGGGCAGTTAAAATGCCCTTTGGATTGTAACTGGGAGGGGACAAGGGAGGTTGGATGGCATGGGGTGCTCCGAGGGTGATAGATCTCATCTTCAGAGCTGTGCTGCGTGAGGAAGGGTGGTTGCAAAGGAAAAAGACTCTGCTCAGCTTTTTCTTTGAAAAGCCAGGAGGCCGTTGTGGGGAAAACATGGCTGGTCTTATCTTCTCCTTTGCCCCGTGAGATTCAGAGAGGGTGGGAAGGCTGGTGGCACAGCTCAGGCCTCCTGCGTTTGCTTTCCCCAGATCGCTTTGCCATGTTGCTGGTGGATGAGCCCAGAGCCCTTCTCCAGGACTTCCTGGACCGCTTTCAGAGCCTGTGTCAGCTGGAGCTGCAGCTGCCCTCCCTCAGACCAGAAGACATGAAAAACATGGTGAGTTCCCGGGTGCCCCTGTGATCGGGGGAGTTCAAGTCCCCCGTGACGATGCCCGGCACGCCTGTGCTGCGCAAACCTCGACCGAAACAGTTGCGAGGCTCAAATCGGAGACTTCAGCTTGCGTGTGCGAGTGCTCTGTCATCGCCTTGGCTTTTTCCTCGGACGTTCCCCACGTGGTGGTTTCACCCTGTGTTTCTGGAAGCATGTAAAAGGGAGTTTGGAAAGGCTCATGTGCCATGCAAGCCCTTGACCAGCGCAGGCACAGCTAGCTCATGTCACCGTGATGTTGCCTGTGGGAAGTGGGCTGTAGTGTCCGGTTCCCGCTCTGCACCTTTCCTGGCATGCCTGGTGATCTCTGGTGCCCGGCAGAAGTGATTTGAGGTCCCACAGACTCCTTCAGGAGCAATCCCTGGCAGCTCCCACCCCTGTTCGTTACTTCCAATGTGCTCCGTGAGATGCGGCAGCCCGCAGATCGCTCCCCTAGCAGGTGGCTGGGATCCCACTGGAGGCAGTCGTTGCTCTAGGTGGGATCAGGAATGTGGGGAGCCAGCGGCTGACTCGGAGCAGAGGTGTGGGCAGAGGCCTGTGACGATGTGGGAGCCACGGGGGTGTGGTACAGGGGCCCCTCTTGTGCGAGGAGCTCAGCAGGCAGGAGGGACGAGCAGGAGCTTCGGCAGGAGAGGCTGGAGCACGGTCGCATCCAGGAGCAAGTGTGGAATTGCCTCCTCGTAGAGACCTGGCCAGGCCCTGCTCTACTCCAGCCAAGTCTGGCTTGTTGGGCACTCGCTCGCCAGGAAACAGATGGCTCTCAACAGCGAGAAGCCGTGTGGGAACCAGGGAACTCTTCATCCATTCAGCAGAAATCGCAGAGGTGTTTCGTGTTTGCCACCGTGGGCTGGCTGAGCTGTGAAACCCAGCAGAACCCCCCAAGAAGAGACAGCATAAAGCCAACGGATATATCGCATCTCCACATCTAACTCCCCAGCTGTCCCACTAGCGGCAAGGTCTGGAGCCCCACGGACGGCCTTCGGGGACGCTCTTTCCTCGCTGTGTCTCAGCAAGGGCCCCAGAAGCGCTCGCGGCTTGCCCGAGCACAGGCAAACGCAGCCCCTGCTGCCTCCTGGGGATCGGAGGGGCAGACGGGGGCTGTTTGGGCTGGTGCTTGCCGTGAGCGGCGCAGCTGTGACCCGCTCTGCTGTCCCCACGCGTGCTCGGGGGAGCAAGTGGTGCTTGAACGGAGCCCACGCAGCGGGGAGAGTCGGACGGGCACAAGGCAGGAGGAGGCCGTTGCTCTGTGTGGCTTTTGCCTATTAGCCAGAGTAGAAGCGCAGAGGGTGCTAGCTCGTGCACCCAGCCCTTTCAGGGAGTGAAAAAGGGGTTTTTCTCCATGTGGCTTGTGGGTGGAAGCAGTGTATTTTATCAGACTGCCTCTGACTGCCAGCTCTGCCACCTTTCTCTGCCCTGCAGTCCCTGACAGAGGAGAATGTCAGTCTGCTCCTTCAGCTGATCGGGGAGGAACTAGAGCACAAAACGGAGGGCGAGAAACCACCGATGAAGTTTGCCACGGAAATCCTGCAAGTGCACGTTCCTGCCTGCATCCTGGCTCTGTGCGGCTGGACTTGCAGGTGGGTAGTGGTGTAGGACTGATACTGCAGTGTCAGCCACACTTTGTGGTTGCTGGTAAAACCTGTCAGAGGCTGGAGGAATGCGGATGTGCCTCCTGTGAAATGTTCAGTATCCCCTATTTCACTATTTTATTATTATCTCCAGCCATTAAAATAGACAGATTTCCAGAAACCACAGTGCAAAGCTGCCTAATCTGAAATAGATGTCTCCCTGAGACAGCAAAGAGTCTGTCGATTGCCCCGCTCGTTGCTGATTTAGATGTTGAAGTCAGTCCCTGAAATGTCATCCTCAGTAACGCTTTCGTTGCTCGTCAGGCCTGCGGGAAGGGAGGGAAGGTTCGTGACCTGCTGTTCGTGCCTGAGGCAGCTTGCTGAAGGTGAAGCGATCTCGTACGGCGCAGGCTGGAAAAGGGCTTACGGTGGGGAGAGGCAGAGCTGCCGCTGTGGCTGGGGGGCTGAGGATGGGGACGCTCTCGGCGGATGTGCCCTTAAATGAGTGTGCTCCTGCTGCCTGGCCAGCCCAAATGTAACCAGGCCAGTTTAAATCAACGTTATAGCTGGGTTTTAATGCACTTGTTTTACTTCTTAGCACACAGGGCTACAAAAACAGTAAGTCTGTGCCTCATCCCAGGGGTACCGATGTCTTGAAACGTGCTGGCTCAGGTACCTGTGGCTGAGACCGTTCCTGTGCTCTGCCAAATACCTGCATCTGTTCTGAAAGCTGCGATTTTGGGGAAGGGCCCAGGCTCGTCCCTGACCTCCTCTTGTGACTTGGCTCTGTCCCTGCAGCGCTGCGTCCGGCTCCGTGCACCTCTCGGTGATCACCTGCTCCCGCTGCATGAGGAAGGTGGGACTGTGGGGCTTTCACCAGCTGGAGTCTGCGGGGCCGGAGCTGGACTCCTGCGGCCCGAGCGGCACACCGCCGGCACCCGCTGAGCGCTTCCCGCTCGTGCCCACTTCTCCGCGCAGGATGCTTACGCGGAGCCAAGACACCCTCCCACTGGGCTCTGAGCAGGTATGACCCAGCTCAGCTGGCCCATGAGTTTGGGATGTCTGGGTGATACAGGGGCACGCAGGAGTCAAGACTGGTATAGTTTGGGTGTCCGCTGCTCATCTTGGAGGCTCATCTTGGTGCCGTGTCTTCAGCCATGGGCAGCACCCAACAGAATTGGGTTGCTGCTGCCTTTCCCCCTGCCCTTCGCAGCTCTCTGTCCATCCCTCCCTCAGCCCTCCTGTGGGAGGGCAATAAAAGGGCCTTTCCAGCCAGGATATTGAGGCTTGTCTAAGTCAGGGTGCTCCGAATCAGGGGCTGCCTTCACCCTTGTCCAACTAGACACATCTAAGATGCTCCTGGTGTGAAAGGAAGGTGGCACGACTCCTGCCAGGATGGCTGGATAGGCTTCGATCTCTTGTTTGAGCTGGGCAGGGTCCCCCTGTCTGCTTCAGGCAGAGGACGTGCTGGTGACCAGAGGAGCTCTATTAACTCCTTGTTTTTTCCCCACTGGCAGCATGAGAAGAGCCCGTCCCCGGCCGTCTCTCGCCCACGGGGCTGGGACTCGCCCATCCCCATGGACCGGGGTGAGTTGGAAGTGGCCAGCCCCACTTTGAGGAGCCGCCCTGTCACCCGCAGCATGGGGCAAGGGGACAACGTGGAGGTGCCATCCAGTCCTCTCCGCAAAGCCAAGCGGGCACGGCTCTGCTCTTCCAGCAGCTCGGTGAGTGACCCGGGTGGAGGCGCAGGGACAGCCTGGGTGGGGAGGAGAGGGACCTGGACAGGGTGCTCCTGATCCAGGGACCAGTGTTGTCCCTGTAGGGCAGCACTGGGCCAGCTCAGGGCTGGTGTTTAGGCACGGAGAGGGTTTTGTTGTCATTGGAGTCTGTTTTAAGCGATGCTGTCACTGTCCTCCTTCGCTGTCGTCTCCTCCCTACCCAGGACACTTCTTTGAGGAGCTTCTTTGACCCCAGCTCACAGCATCGCGACTGGTGTCCCTGGGTCAATGCAGTGGAGGGAGGGGAAGCCCCGGAGGATACTGCGACCCAGACGGAGAAGGAGCCTGCGAAGGCAGAGCCGGGCTGGCGAGCGGTGCTGAACACGCTCCTTGCCACCAGAAAGTGCGACAGAGTGCCTGAGACGGAGCCTGTGGTGAGCCTGCGGGATCCCCAGCCCCGAAACCAAACGCTCAAACTCCGCTTGCTCCAGCCTTGCCCAGGGCTGAAAGTCTCTGGGCAGAGCGTGGAGCAGACGGGCTTCATTTGGGCTACATGCAAACCCATCTGGGTGGCAAGGACCAAGCGTCGGTCTGCAGAGTCTCAGCTTTCCCCTCCAGCTGCGCTGACAGCCTCTCGGCTGGGTCTCATCCGCCCCAGTGATGTGTTGTGTGCAGATCTGCTCAAGGGCTGCTATAAATAACAGCCTTTCCTGAGCGGCTCAGCGCTGCCCGAGATCCAGTTTCATTTCATGTCCCGATAGAGAGCCCCCAACCCTCTCTGCAGACATCCTGACCACTGCCTCCTGCGGCCCTCAGCCCCAGGCTGGTGGACCGGTGGGTTTGCCAAGCCAGGGGAGCGGAGCTGAGGCCACAGCCCCCCTCCCAGAGCGGCTGTGGAGCAGCTGGTACCTGCTGCTGCCTCCCTGGGCCCCATTATCCGCCTGGATTCCTCCTGCTGCCTTCCCCCTGCTTTGCTTGGGGTTGAGCTGTAGGGACCGGTGGAACAGTCCTGCTTCAGCGTTTGTCTTGGGGACTTTGTGCGAGTCGTGCCCTCAACGCTTCCGTCCCTTCCGGCTGTGCCACGTGCTGGGGAAGCGCCAGCAGGTCCTGTGGGACCAGGCACAAGTTGGAGGCAAGAGCCCCAGCTGGAGCAGGGATGACCGGAGTCACGTCCTGCTTCTTGCTTGCAATCACCTTGCTGTTCTCCCCTCTGGTTCTGGTAAATTGGGCTAACGAAGAGGAGCAAGTCGATGTCCTGGCAGCCAGTTAGGGTATTTCAGGTGGGGGTATTTTTTGCTGCTGTTTTTCCTCACGTGCTTTGGAGCCAGGTCCGGTGGCGGCTGCAGATCCCGGTGCGGAGCCTTAACCTCCGGTTGTCGCTTTGCTCCCCTCTCTCGCAGAGTCTCTCGGTGAAGTCCTGCAAGGTGTTCCGCATTTTCCGGCAGTGGGAGAGCATGAATTCCTCCTGAACAGGCCGCTGCCTCTGCGAACTGCTGCCTGGCTGGCGGCATGGGGCATCGCATCAGTCCGGCAGAGATCCACTTCGCAGTCGCTCCCGCGGCAGCTCCATGCCCCGAGGAGGGGATGCTGAGGCGGCTCCGCGCCAAACACAGCCCCCAGCAGCTGCTGGGACGCCCTCCTCCCTGACTGCCTTCCTTGAAGCCCCTGCCTTCACAAATTGCTGCTGTGGCCCTTGGCGCCGCGGGCTTCGACAGCCCCGTCTGGAGCCGGGATGTGCCGCGGGCGTGCGGGGTGAACGAGGAGACGTGGTCACCTCACGAGGGTGACCATCTTGTCCAGCTGTGACCCGCCACCAGTGGCGCAGGGAAGTGATGCCAGGTGGGAATAAACATTTCACTTTTGGTTTTTTTTTTTTTTTNTTTTCTTTTTTGTTTTTTTTTTTTTTTTTCTTACTGCTGGTGTGATGCTTCTTCCCGGGGCGGGGTGAGCTCTGGACCTAGCGCATGACTGCCATATCCCTCAGGACGCTCATCTTTGTGGGATCAGCGTCCGGCTGCCTCCCTCTCTTGTTTTCCCACTCCATGTTTCACTGTCTCCTCTGCCTTATGCAGGCTCTTTGGCACGGCCTCAGCCCCTGTACGCGCAGAGGTGCCCCCGGTCTCGTACCCCAATGCCTGCCAGCATCTGCCCCAGCAATCAGCTGCCTGAAGCAGATTTCGTTGGGGGCTGATAGCCTCCCTGGGGTGATAAATCACCTGGGCCGGGGTACAGGGGAGGCTGAGATGCAGCCAAAACCCTGGAAGAGGCGTGTTAGGGCTTCCCACAGCTTGGGCCCGTGAGGCTGGGTGCTGAGGCGGGACTGATCTCTGTGGAAGGGGGAGAAGCCGCCAAGAAGGGAGACCCTGATCCGTCGTCTCCATCCTCACGGATGTTGGGGAAGGGGCTTTAGGGAGGGCTCAGATTTACAGAGGCAGCCCAGGCACAGTTGGACCTCCTCACCCCAGGTCTGCTGCAGCCACACGGATGTGGGTGAAAGCACAGGGAGATGTCATTCCTTTTATTTTTGTTTTGTTTTTTTTAAAAAAACAGACAAAGGGACCCCTTCCTTTGGAGGAGGAGCCCCTGCCTCGCTTTCCCCAGCCCCAGCGCTGGGTTTTCGTCTGCATCCCATCTTCACCCATCCCCTTTTGGGCATTTTCTGGCCTCCCTGTGCCTAGAAAGGCAGCGGCTGCCTTGGTCACAGCTGATCCCCGCCCTCCTTGAACCCCAAAACTTGCGGGTGCACCTTCCCACCGGGGGCTTCTTCTGGGAGATGCCCTTTACCTGCTGACTTCTTGGGTGGGTGCTGGGAGGAAAACCCCTGGGGAGCAGCAGGATTGGAGTTTGGGTGAAGCATCTTCCTTTCCTACCAGGGTCCTATTTGTGTGGCCCTAACGAGGAGCTGCTTCACCCCATGGCCCTGCTGGGCTGGGAGTTGGGGTGGAGATGGGGGTGTCCCTGTCCCCACCACCATCACCCCCTGCGTACCCCCAGCCCCAGAGGGGTGAGGATGGGCTGGGCATTGGCTGGAGGAGCCCCTTCCCCAGCTGCCTGGACCCACACATCCCCTTGTCCCCAACAGCCCCCCCATGGTTTCCCCTGGCTCCCCTCATCCCCCATAAGCTCCCCCGCTTCTTATAGCTCCCCACAGCTTGCCATGGGTCCCCATAGCTCCCCAGAACTCCTCTGGCTCCCCATGGCTCCCCCCTTTTCCAATGGTTTCCCCAATATTCCCCATATCTCCCCCATTCCCCATGGCTTCTGACACCTTACCTTCCCCTTTGCCACTTTGCCCGTCCCCACCACGGTCAGGAAATCACCCCACAAACCGCGGGGTGCACCCACGGGGTGTGTGTGGGGGGGTGATGTCCCCGCGCTGTGGTGGGCAAAGCCAGCCGGCCCCCTCCACCCTACCCCTGCACCTCCATTTTCAGACCCGGGAGGGCTCAGAGGGCCCCCAAATCCGCTCTGCACCCACACAGAGAGGGGTCTGGGTGCTGCAAGAGTGGTCTCGAGGCATCCCAAAAGGCACAGGATGCTACCGTAGTTCCCGTTACCCTGAAATTATCCCCACGGCAAAACTATGGTATTACACAGGAGAAATACAAGGATTTAAAGAAAGGAAGAGAAAATCCTGCCGTTCCCCTCCTGTTCTCTAGTTGCCCTGAACCGGTTGGGGAGCCTCGAGGGCTGGGAAACTGGGGGACCGTCTACCCCAGCCTCTCCCACTACTCTGCTGAAATATAACCCAGTTCCCCTTTGTCTCCCCAAATTTCTGCTAAATCCTCACCTGGGCCGTGGATCCGACCCCCCTCGGGCGCGTTACCTCCTGCCCCAGCCAGACTCGGGGCTGGCGGGGCGCGTTGGGGCGTTAGATGGAGGATATCACCCCCCACACACACATGACTGTGGGGTGAGGTTCCCCCTTTTCTCAGACTTTTTGGGGTTCTTCGGCTGCGTCTCCTTCCCCACGCGGGGAGGAAGCATGGGGGCGAATTTTGGGGTGATGCTGGGGGTCAGGAATGCGGGATGTCCGCCCCGGGCGTGGAGTTGCCACGCCAGAGCCCCGCCGGCTTGAGAGACACCCATTAGCACCGTCGTCACGCGAGCACCCATTAGCACCGTCGTCACGCGTCCCGCTGTCACCTCCCGGGTGCGCCGGCCGGCGTCTTCTTCCCCCACCCCGTCCGGCTGGGTAAACCGAGGCACCGGGAAATGCTTTGCCGGTGTCGCAGCGGAAAACCGGGGCGGTGACTCGCGCCGCGAGGCCT
>VZTL01038787.1:1672-13123 GCA_013400535.1 Scopus umbretta
ACTACCATTTTTTTATTATTTGGGAAATCCAGCTGGTATAACTTCCTTTATTTTTTATAAGAAGTAGTCAATATATTTTATTTCATGGCTGTGATGAGTGTTTATATCAACTCAAAATTAAATTTTATGCATCAATGAGAGGAAACAGAAAGCTGCATTCCTGTTCAAAACAATATTCATTCCTCTTCTTCCTTTCTACTCTAGCTTACTCTCACTTCTTCCAACAGCTTTATGCTCTTAGATGAATGACTGGTTACATCAAGAACATTTGTAGCTATGAGTAACAAGCATTTTTTATGTTAAATAATGAAATGTTTCTGAATATTCTACAATGTGTTCAACAAAACACATGTAGATATAGGAATCATGAATTCCTATTTCTAGAATTTACCCTCCCTAATTTGTCAGGTGTGGTTTTAGCACCTAGAGCTCACTGAACCATCAGGTGGTTCAGCCAGATGAAGATGCTTCCGGAAGAGAGTGAATTAGAGTCAAAATCCAGTTCTGTGTCCAACAGGATTTTATGTCCTAGGAAGCCATTCTAGCAAACATGTTTTGGTAAAAGTTTCAGTCAATCTTCACCACTTCCTGAGATGCTGTAGGGACAAAAAGAAAGTTACTGTGGATTCAAGATGTATGAAGACAAATTTCTGCTCAGAGACCTCTCAGAACCCTAAAAAATGCAGCATTCACAAAACAGAGTGGTTTCTCTCTGGTTTCCCCTCACCATTACCTGTGCTTGTATTGCTAATGGCATCTCCACAGAGTAGTCAGTGGGACCTAGGCTAAACGATGCAGGATGCCTAACATCCACAGGGTTTAGAAATACCTTTTCTGAAGAAGACCAATCACACCCATAATCCTCTATTGCTTGGCCAAGTGTCTTTATGTGTATTTTCAGTTCAAAGTGCCAAAATAACCTGTGGCCTCTGCTGCAGTTAGCTATGGTGGTGTTAGATGTCATAATACTGAGATGTTTCACACCCTGCTCTCTGGTAGTGCTAGATGGGGGTTAATTTAGGACATTAGACCTCCTGGAGTAATGTTGGAGGGTTGTTGAACAGAAAATCAAACATGGCACTGTCTCAGGAAAGTTTCAAAGTTCCAAAAAAATCGCCATCCTAAAAATTGCTCTATGCTCTGCCTTGGAGAAAAGTTGTTTCAGGAAAGACACTCATGAATATGATAACTTGCAAGTTGCTCAGTGCATGTGACTTCTATGCAGTGCAAAGTTGCAGCACCAGGACATAGGAGCACTCATTCCACAGTTCAGAGCCCCCCCCATGCCCTGTCTCCCTGTTCCCAAAGGTGTACAGACACTGCAAGAAGAAGGGAATTCTGCTGTATCTTGCAGCAATGGAATGTGTTCAAGAAAGTCATTACTCTCCCTTCCCTGGAGATTAGGAAATATTTCTTACATAATTTGCTATCCCCTGGCCCTATTACTAATTGAAAATAGCATGTGATCTACTCTCTTAGGGCAGTTGTCTTTATATGTGATGGCTCCAGCAAGTTATTTTAATCAGGTGATTATTACAAAAAGCTCTGTTCTAATTTAATTCTACATAGGATCAAATAGTGGTTTTAGTGAGCATCTGAAAGTGTTGTTCAGGAATACCATGGTGCTTCCTGAGAAGGATCTGTATTAGAAACACACGTATCACGACTCAGAATAACTTCCTAATTTTGGTCATAAATGCCAAGAGTAGGTTGTAGTCATACACAGACACAGACGACGATTCCCTTTTCATACAGATTTCTGTTTATAAATCTTAGCTCTGTGTGCATAGAAATAAATTACAGAGACACTTGTTCCACTTCTTGTTATTGAACCAACTGGATGGAATACATTAGGTAGGGACTGAGCAAGAGCAACTCACAAACCAGCTCAAACGATTACTTTTTTCTTGAACGGGAGCCGTGCTTTGCTCAGCCAGCATACAAACCCAGTCCGCAAGCCTATTCCAAATGTTGTCTCCTCTCAAAGCCCTGACGCTGTGATGAAATTAAAACAAATACAGATGCAGCTAAAACTAAAAGAGACTCCAAATGAAAAGCTTACTGGTTCAGTTGATGGGATCGGTCTTACTCCTTGATACTCATCTACTCCAGTGTGCTAGTGGCTAGTGGACTAGAAACAGCAGTAAGACATAGTTGTTGAACAGTTGTTGAATTCCAACCTTTGGGTATTTTTGTGTTCATTTTCATAACTTTCTGCCACGAGATCTTTTCTGTGCAAGAGAAATGCACAAATTATCATCCCTAGGATGAGTTCCAACTGTTCTAGAAGGAAGAAAAACTTCCTCTTATCAGTCTGAACAGATTGTGCTACTGTGGTAGGGCCTTTCACTATTTTCTGACCTGAAATGAAACATTTCAAACCATTTGCACACCTGAATGTACACAGCATTGCATTTCTGTTCTTTTTCAACAGCTTTTTTAGTTTCCAGTATCACTAAAGCATTGTTCCTAGTAAAAATGACAGAAAACATCCCTGATGATGAGGAGAATATTTGTGGCTAGAGATATCTAGGAACAGTCACACGAGAAATGCCATGCAGATGGAGTAATTCACTGCCTAATAGCTTCTGGGTCTCATGCTGTGATATTCACATAGATAGATACACATACACACACTGTGGCATATTCGGTATCTTCTGTTTTTATAAGAACATAGTATCTAGGCCAAAACCCTTATTTTAGACCCAAAGAGGAGTGTAATACCAATGGAGGCTGTGGCTGCCACTCCTCCACAGATGCAGACTTCAGTGAAGGCACAGAGGGTCAGATGCCTGATGACATTTTTTCCATGGCATTCCCTCCAGCCTTACTAATCTTTCATCTAAGCTTTCCCTAGCCCTATTTTTAAAGGGGAAATCTGACCTCTGTCCTCTTCCCCTTTTTCTTTGCCCTTGTTTTGCATTTCCATGTTTTGCAATGAAGGCTTCTCTCTTACCAAACAGCTTTCTTAGCTGGAGAGAAAGTGCATTCAGCCTGATTCACAATAGCATCTGAAATGCATTTTGCTGTCATGCTTTGTAAGAGCTTGCTTTTATATATATCACTTACTGATGCAAGCCCTCACAGTGTGTCTGCAAACATCCTGCTGTGGTGTTTTCCCTAAAGGCAAAGTTAAGTGATCTTTTTAAAGCAAAGGCTTATAATTCTTACAGATATTTTTGTTGCTGCAGAATTAGAGGTCAGAAATGTAACAGTATTAACACAGAGGGATGTACGTACTTTCGTATGCCTAACACACACAAAGGGACATACGTGACTTTCATGTACATAAATATTGCTGCATGATCCACCAAAGATTTGCCATAGGTCTCTGGGACCTTAGATTGCCTAAATTTTTATCTACAGAAAAGTGCCTGGAGAGAAAGGACTTTTTCTGTATTTTTCAATACAATGCAGAATTCCAGGCACCTGAGCAACAATGAATATTTATATGCAAACATGTTTACAAAAAAAAGAAAACTCCGAAACTCAGTACATAGAATTTCCATTAAATAAGTAAGTTTCTGAGTTTTAGGGTAACTTCTGATTCTTTTAGTGTTTAATATCAGCAATACCACAACTCTGATACAAAGCCTTCCTGCATTGCCAGCTATGTTTGGGGTTTTTTTGATTCTTCTCCAGACTTAGTTACAAATCGTCTTTGGTTGGCGTGTACTGGAACATCAACACTCACAACAAGTAGCAGCCCCTGAATTTCATAGCCCACAAATAAGAGTTACCCTTAGGAAACTAAGAAAGTGGATGCTGCTACCCTCTTTTTCATCTTGAGTGAGTTATTTTCCACAAGCCTGATGACTGAAAATTAGCATTGGGTAAAAGATTCAGGTTGACATAAGTAATGGATTATTAGTGATTAACTACTTGAAATGATCTCTAATCAGCTACGTGCCTGACAGCCCTATGTCAGTGTTCCTCCTTACAGTCCTGTTCTGTAAGACGTTGTCTCTCAAGAGGAGGCAGAGTACTGAAGTGCAGATGACAGGAGAGTGCTCTTCTGAGAAGACTCTTCCTTCTTGAAAAGATCACAGAGTATCAGATTATCTGTCACCCACTGTCAAATAGACTTGAAGCAAATGCTTTTCTTATTCGGTATTTGGACACAGTCATGACAGTGTTTAGACACAGTTGTAGTACATATTACTTTGACAAAGAGCTGATAACAAGCTGAGAAATGTCAGGCTTGGGGAAATCCCAACATGTCCATGTTTGGTTTTGCCCTGACCCTCAAAGAAAATTTGACATTTCAAAAGCTATGGAATGGTTATACCAGCAGATTTTCATTTTAAATTGTTGAAGAGTTTTATTCTGAAATGTCATTAAAATTACACCTATCAGCACATCTTTAATGCTTCCTTGTAATTTGATGAAATAAGTTAGATTGCATGAATTCACGTCACCACAGCTTTACTCTGTTGCCCTCATTTTCCCCTAAGAGTCAACCTCTCTAAGTGGAATGATTTCCCATTATCTGCACATACTCACATGGCTCTGAGGACTAACCTGAATGCACTGAACAACAGGAGACGTAGTCCTTTGTGGAACTCACTCAGTTATGCAGAGCATCGCGTCCATAATGTGATTTCCATAAAACACTACTGCAAGTGATTTCCTTGATTCAGAGTGAAATATTTCAGGATAGCTCAGCAAAACAACAGTGTTGTCATTTGGGTCAAGCAAGAGTGGAGGCATTTTCCTAAATTAGGAAAATACTTCCTGAGCTGGCTTGGAAATTATGTGGACAATCTGAAAGGAAGTTCTTTACTGGTTAAGTACTCATCTCTTGAAATAACTGCACATCCAACTTTATTGCTGACTCTTATTCTATAATTAGAAGTGCAACTCTCATTCAAAATATATTGTTAAATTTGAGGAATAAATTACTGTCATTCCTGAGCAGCAGTTCTTTGTTTTATGAAGTTTTTAATCTAATAACCTGGTCCACTTTATTACATTTTGCAGCTTTCAGAAAGGAAGTTAGCATTACTCGTTGCACTGCTATCTCTGGTATCATATCATGGTGCCTTTTACTTTCATTTTTCCCTAGGGAATCTCTTGAACTAAATGAAAATGTTTGCTTCCAGAGAAAAATTATTAATGAACTACTGCAAGGAGGAATAGGAAACTGAGAATAAAGTCTATCTATTGCCTTAGTTTTTTACACGGGATCAAACTTTTCTGATGAGTGAATTAATTGATTTCAGTAAATACATAACAAAGATTAATTTGATTTGGGTTATTTAAAACAAGGTTTTCACTTGGCTGGGCTAAGAGTCGTTTTGAAAGCTTGATTTCTCATTAGCACCTGCTGCCAAAAAATCGTATTATTTCACAGGCAATTTAACACATTAAAAATGTGTTGCAACGTTTAATGAATCTAAAGAAATCAAAACGATGCTGTGTTCATGCATTCTGTGTTTATGCAGAAAAGACTGTCTCCCGAACGTTGGAACTAACAAAACCTGGCTCTCTGTGGCTGTGTGTCTTTTGTCCCTGCAAATACTGAAATACAGATTTTGACCTCTGAGCCAGGTCACTAATTTTTAACCTGAAGACAAGAATCAGGACTCCTCCCCGCTCTCTGGAAATCACAGTCTTACCTGAGGCTGGGAACCCAGGCAGCAAATGGAGGACATCAGCAATACTGTTAGCCAGCAGCGCCCCTTATGGGTCATTACCAAATATCATAAAGACCATCAGGGTTAGATGCATAGTGTGAATAGGTTCACAGACCTTAAGGTGTTCTTTTTAACATGCACTCTAAAAAAAAAAAGGCAGAGTCAACACTCATAGCTGAACTATACAGTAGTGGGAGTGATTCTGCAGAGCTTCCACCACACCTACAGCCCTTTTTTAATACAGCAGAAGACAGAAATCTTGTGTTAACTGCTGAGAGTAAGCAGAGCTAGGGCTTTCAGGTATGAAACTCTAGAGGCAAATCTATGAGGTTGAGAAGCCCAGATCAGGTATTTCAGGACTGTTTTATTATTGGTTTTACAATGTAAAAATAGGAACACTGCTTCTATCTTTTAGACATAAGCACCCATCTAGTTGGCAATATTGACACAGCCAGTTTTCTCCTTATCCTGTTTAACTGGAGCCAGAACCATGTAGAACATCATGTGAAGCAACACTAAAGAACGGCTCAGATGATTGAGACCAGGTAGGTGAAGAACATCTAGATAGATGTTCTTAGCAGTGTGATTCTTAATGAAATAAGTAACTGGATAGGATGGAGCCAGAAGTCCTTCAGGCCTTGGGAATGTCGCCGCTAGCAGAGCTGCGCCTCTCGTGTGGGTCAGCAGCGTAATGTCGTCGCAGCAGAGGGTGCTGTCTGAAAATCACCATGATCTGACCGGTGCTCAGCCTTTTCCCCGCATGCTAATTTTTTCTCTTCCGTTCTGCAATGCCAAGGCTGATGGTGGCGATTGATTGTTTTTTTGTTGTTGGATTGTATCCTCAGGCTTCTTAAAGTCAGTCTGCAGTTGCTGCTGGCAAGCCACAGGCCTGTGTAAAACCAGTTCACTGACTTCGGTCAGCACGGTGTCTGGCTGAATGGGGAGAATAGCAGCTGCAGTCCGGTGCCGTAAAACGTGTCAATGCAAGAAAAGAGTGATCTGTACTGTGGCATCCCTCCATTTTGAAAAGAAGAGATTTAAACGTCACACTGCTAAAAGCCTTCCTACTAACTACAGCACAGATTTGAGATAATTATTTAGACCAGGATTTTTCTAGATAGAATTTCAAGAATAGGGAATCATTTCAGACTTCTTAAATTGGTGGTATATAAACTGAGATGGTGCCATAATACAGGAAAGTTTGAGACTTTCTATCATTGAGCTTGTAAGAAGAAGCTGACTATGGGAAGAATTTCAGAGTTTTCACTAGGAAAATATTATGGGGAAAATAGCCTGCTAAGAATTTTTTCAGTGACATTTGGGACTGCAGAGACCTCATTTTATAACAAGTTTTGCCATGATAGTTCAAAATAAAATGTTTTTATTTCCAAACATGGAAATAAAACCTGACACATCAAGATGTGGAATAAAAGATAAATCAATATAGGCACAAACAGGCTCAAGCCTGGAGAATTTTTCAATGGCTGTGCAGGTATAGCTGTGCTGCCAAAGCTTTCTCATAAAGGTACAGTTATGATGGCAAAGTGAATTACCTTATCAGCACAAGTCACTTTTGTAAACACTGCAACATATTTCAGCAAAATCCTTTTGCTGTATAGATGGTGTAACCAGCAAAACTGCCTACAAGAGTTTGCAGGATAGATAGCATGACAAAATTTCAGGTTTTGAAGTTAAAAAAAAAAAAAAGATTTTTTCTTTCAAATGATGGAATAATTTAGAAAATTTCAGTTGTGAGAAGCTCAGTGGAAAAACATTTAGTCAAAAATTTCAGTGAAGTGTGGCCCTCAAATTGTAGTCCACTGCTGATCTGTGATCTGTGAGATACAAGCATGAACACTCTTTTCTCTCTTAGATGCACAAGCACTCAGGAACTAACTTTTATGGGTTCATTTCTTTGTTATAAAGTAAGAGAAAAATGATACAATGGAAATAGAAATGGAATTTAATTACTCCATGATGGTGCCTTGTGGGCTGAGTAGGTTAAAAATGAGTTTGAGAATGCATGGAAACTTGATAACTAGACTAAAGCCACCAACTTTAGCTTTCTTTATCTATTTTAAATGCTGTCAGCGCTTGGCAGCCTTCTGGTTCCCAGTTACAGTACATATGCAATTTCAAGACTGCCAGGGAAGTCTTGCACCATCTGATGAGGGTGCTGACTGCTGATGTATGCCTCCTTCCTGCCAGAAATTAAATATGGGTGGTTTTAATGCATGGATGATGTAGTTCTTTACTGGACAGTCTACTTGCACAAACTTAGGAGAATATAGATATGTAAACATACATTTTATTAAAGAAATTACTTTTGTTCAAGGTCATGGTTACAGTGTCATTTAGAGATTAATTCCTATATGAAAGCAAAGTTCTCATAAGAAAGGAGAAAGATGTGGGAGGTCACATATGATCAGATTTGATTTAATAGCACCATTTTAGAAAAATGGGAACTGCAAGGAAAACACACTAAACAAGCAATGGTTGCTTTATGCACTTCCATAATTATGGATGCCAATAAAGATGAAATCTGGAAATCTGGAGTCAACCAATTACACTGCAGCTCTTCAAGTGGATCGAGAAACTATTTCTCTGGTGTCTAATCCATTCCATAGAATTCACTATTACCAGGCTTTTGTTCCAACTGTTCATTCAGTTTTTCAGTCCTTAAGTCAGGGAAAATGCATTTATCATACGATGGTTTGATCGGATCCTGTGGCCCATAAAATCCTTTATAATCGGAAGCATTTACATTATTCCTGAAACAGGAGTATTGTAGGTGGGATTATATGCTGGGACTAATTATTATCCTTGGTTTTGTTTTTTTCCTACAAGCTGAAATTCATTAAGAATGGTTTTGAATTTTAATTATATGTAAAACTAAATTTTTAAGCAAACTCTCTGTTAAGTTTATTTCTTCTCCAGTTCCTACCTGAAGATGCATCACTGGATTATGGCACTTTCAATTGTTGGAATATAAAAATAATTTCAGCTTCAGTGAACATGCTGATTTGTTCAATTTCTTGCAATAAGAGACAGTATTTAACCTAAGGCTGCTTTTTTCATGTCTAACCAGAAACAGTCTTAGCGAGCCAAAACAGGCAGGCTCATCTGTCTATACACCATCATTACAAGTGGAAACAGAAAATAGAAATACATTAATAAATTTATTAGTCTGGCTCCATCATACTGTTGGCGTCAGTAATAGTCATCTAGGCAGCCACCAGAGCACCACTACTTACTCACTTCAGTCCTTTAGAACGACTTTTGCTCTCAGGACCTAGGACTGAAGTTTGTTTAGAATAGTTTGCGCAGCTTTATTTTAAAACTAATATAGAAAATATCCATGGATATTCATAAAAAAGGTAATGATTTCAGCTGGTATTACAGTTTCCTGCTTCCACTCAGACTGGGAACTGCCTGTGGAAGTTGCATGCAAATCAGATTATAATTCTCAGTGGAGAACCGAGATTCATGAAGCAGTAGGCAGACCCTGCCTGCATGATTGTGATCAGGTTTCGCAGAATGCCGAGTATTCCACTCTTCATTGATAAGAATAGTATTTATTTCAATTTAAGTCCAGCTGAATGCATTAAGAGCACTTTTATTGATTACAAATGACCTTGAATCAGGCCCTCTGTTTCCTACCTCATTTAATATGGGGTCTCCTAACAGTATTCCTTCCCAGTGAATTGTTCATCATGCTCTGGTAATCGCTGTAGTTTGTTGAGCAAGTTCCTGTCTTGCAGAAGATGAGGCTATGGCTTTTAATCACATCACCGATGCCACTCTGTACTGGCCTGGGTGCAGTGACCCATAAAAATGGTCAAATAATTTTGAGCCATTTCTCTTCTTCAGAGCACTTTTTTTTTTTTTGCAGGGAATGTAAGTAACACTGAAAGGAAGCAGCTTTACTGCTTTTCTCTGTTGATGATCTGGACATGAGGTCTGTCAAGCAGCTGTTCCACATCCTTGGTCCTTTCCTGCCCGCCTATTTCAGTGGAGCATCTACCCCAGGAGAAAGCCATGTGCCACAACAGCAGTTCTCGTGTCTTACAGGGCTGCGCACAGGGGACAATCCTTACACACAACAACTGCACAAAGGCTGGCGTGAGCCATGCTCTCTCCCCAAACTAGCATTTTGTCTATTTTTGTCTGACTAGCAGAGTCAGCACTTTAGGAATGCCTACGTAATAGTTATATTTGTCTGATCCCTTGAGGCTATGTCCACAAGCTTAATCCACCTACTTAAATTTGACACAAGTTGACAGGTCTTTGTGACAAAAAGCATTAAGTGACCATCCTCGTGCTCTTTGACATATGAAAGTCACTTTAATATGCTGCTGTTACACAGACAGATATCATACCTGTATCCATGATGATGCAGGTATAGTCCTGGTTTCCCTTTCAGGTAAATAGGAGTAAGCCCTCTGGCCAGACTGGGTGAGATCCTGAGTCCCTTGGCTCTTCAGACCAGAGTCTTTGCTGGGTTGTAATCAATCTATATCTAACTGCAGGAAGAAATTAATGCAGGAGACTTTCCTCCTCCCTCTTGTGAATGTTCCAGCTCGGTGATGGTGAAATGCTATCTTTAGACTTCGTGCAAGCCCTGATTTAATGCTCAAGGTCATTTCCTTCACCTAACGGGGAAAAAAAAAAACAAAACAACAAACAACCCACTACTCATTTTCCAACATCATTGAGAGTTTCTAAGCCTACCCAAACCAAATCAGGTCATGAGTACAGAGTCACAAGATGACAAGTGTTATCCAGCCAGACCTCTTTCCCATTATGCTTGGTGATAACCTGTAGCTCTCAAATGGTCTGAACTGCAAGTCTCCAGAATACTTTGCTCTCAGCACAGCAGTAGAGCAGGACCTGGAGACTGTTTTAGATGTCAGCATGACTTGTTATGTTTACACTCCAATGTGGAAAGTAATATATATGATGTCAGGGAGTTTCTATGCTTGTTGCTGTCACAGAAGCTAGTGGAAGTGAGAATTTAGAGCCCTTGAAAACTGGCCACCACACATAAGTTCCCTGCCAGTTCCCTGCCAAAGCTTCTCGTGGTTATTGCAGGTTGGATGTCAGTGCAGCCAGCCCTAAAATGGAGTTGAAATTTTAAATAGTGATAGTTCCAATTTAACATGGTTCTTGAGCATTTCCATAACTTTAGAACATGGGTAATCTCATGGAACTTTTTAAAGCCTTATTATCTATATGCATAGCAAGAGATTATAAGTCTTATTTTATCTCAAAAACTGAACATAGTAAATGTGGAACAGTGATGGAAAATTGTAGGTAATGGGTCAAGTTGCATCTCCTGCTGATTTTCAAGAGTGTATGTGTGCATGTATAATTATAAATCACAAATAAAAATGTCTTGGCTCTAAGTGCTCATATCCTATGTCAAACTGGATCCTGAATGCATCTCATGACATGGCTGAGGCATGAAAGCATTTCTGGAGATGTTATCTAAGTGACAGTTGTGCTTTCACTTTATTAGCTAACTACACTTCTTAATATACTATCCTTTCTGAGTAGCCGTGTAGAAAGGCCTCCTAAATTAATTCCTTTTCTTGCTATAGAATTATATATAGGCAGCTGCATTACAAGCTTCACAACTAATGAATAACCCAAGGTCTGTGTTTTTGTGCAAGACACAACCCGCTGAAACGCAACATTCTTGGCTTCTTAAAAAAAGAACTGCAAAGAAGAGACCATTACCTTTTGTCTCAGAAACTGTGAGGCAGAATTTAACTTGAGTTGCTTAGTAGAAGAACCAGTTGACATTATGGTATCA